>RJWH01001112.1:0-22722 GCA_004363575.1 Solenodon paradoxus
TTGAATGAAAGGGTGAATAAAACCCTGGGCAGTTTGAAATTCCTTTGGAGGATCCTGGAAGTTAAGCATTTTCTTTCTTCTCCCTTTATCTCTTGTCTGTCTCATATTTCAGTTTTATGGCCCCTCTTTTGCTGCTGATGGTACTGAATTATGATGAACCCCAAACTTAGTTTAACCTTAGCTGTTTCATGACCCACACTTTCTTTTTAGGTAGAAAATGACTCAGATTTCTTCTTTCTCTGCAGTCATGACCATTATTAAATCTTTGACAATAGTCATATCTAATTTCTTATTATGTTTCCTTCTCACCAATGCAGTCTTGTGTCTGGCAGGGAAAGCACAGGCACCATCTCTGGCTAAAATGACATCAAAGGCTGTTGTTAAGATCCAGTAAATGTCTTCCTTAACTAGAGAAGAGTGCTGGGGTGGTTCAGAGTTCTCATGGGTAGCCTCCTCTGCAGAGATCAGTCTCAGCTTGATATGGATTCCAATTCTCAATTTAAATTTACTACTTGTATTTCCTGTAGGCAGATACATAATTTATTTTCATTTACTCATCTCTCAATCAAGGAGTCAGCAATATCTCATAGAATTATTCTGAGTATGAGATAAGATAAAAAGTTTAACACACGGGTGTGTTCTGGTGGCCTAGTGGTCTGGTACATCAGGGAGCAGCCTCATATACATCCCAAGGTCCAAGGTTCAAAACCCAGGGTCGAGAGAATCAAGAACAACCAATGTGAACAACTAAATAAAATAAATGAATATTTATTTCTCCTCTCTCTTCTTCTCTGGCCTAGATACTCACCTTCATTCCTGCTTGTACATTTCCTTAAAAATTTTTATTAAAAGCTCAGCACAGAACCTGGCACATATAACTCACAATGCTAGGTTCCTTCCCTTTGAATATCAATACATGACTTCTTAATGTTCCAGAAGGATATTGGCTATTCTTGACCACAAAGTTTAGAATCTAGGTTCTTGTATTCTTTTTATCTGATATTGTCTCAATGACAGCAGCACCAAGACCTGATATTTGAGCTTTTGAAAACATTTTATGTGAGAAAAAGCTCTTGATCACCTGAATTGTGAGATTATATAGAAAGAACAATTCACGTAAACAATGGTGGCAAATACAAATGGAATGACACCTTCAGGTGCTCAACAATCTAAGTACATGTGGGCCTAGTGACCTTTTCAGCTCTTGGTGGTGATATTGATGGCGGTGCTTCTAAGAAATAGCCATTCCAGGGGCTGAAGAGAATTGAAATGGGGCTTCTATCTTGAAGTGGTCCTAGTTATAAAAACCTAAATAACTGTGTGTTTTCACCAAATAGGCTATGTCAGGATGAACTCAAGTTGTTGGGAATGAGTATTGGGGGAGGGAAAGGGGGAGGGGAACAAGGCAAAAGCTGAGTTTCAAAGACTTAACAAAGGAGTGAGAGGGTGTGGGGGGAGAATGTGAGGAAGTGGTGCATCTATGGTGCAAATGTAGAGAAACTGTAGCATCCTGGTAAGGCCTCAAGTATTGGAGATGGACAAGCTTGTGTTCAAATCCCAGGTCTACCACTTGTTTTGCCAAATGCACTTAGTAGAAAATCTAATTCAGATTGGATATTAGGCTAAGAATATTCTCACACATTAGTAAGCATTGAGGTGGCATGCTCTGGTGGAATAGGGGTGAGGTCAGCCGCCTTCCGCTTGTGTAGTCTACATACATTCCAAGGATTCTGGTTGCATCCCAAGGCCAGGGAAGGAACCAAGATGAACAACTAAATAAAATAAATGAATACTTTTTTCCTCTTCTCTCTTCCTTCTTGCATACTTTCCTTTGTTCCTGCCTATACCTTTCCTTTAAAAAATAAAAGCAAATCATTGAGACAAGGCAGGGTACAAGCTTAGTCTGGCAAGACTCTGGCTTCAGCAACCTGTTATTCCGTTAGTTCTGTCCCCAGGTATTTGGCTTAACATTCTGGTGGGTAGAAAGATAGCAGCTGCAGTTTTGGGTACCCCATCCAGGCATAAAAATCTTTGGAAGAAGAGAGATTAGTTTATTACTGTGTTTCTTTTGTAGAAGTGAGAAAACCTCTCCTGAAAACCTCAGAGCAAACTTTTATTGGACAAAATAGACTTACATGCCCTTTCTAAACCAATCATGACACAGGAAAAGATTACGATGATAGACTTAGGTTAGAAAACATCTACTCTGGGAGCCTGAGATGAGCATCTTGCTAAATAATTTGAAGGAGGATGGACACCTCAACAAAACTAATGCTCTGTTCAGAGGGAAGAAAAGCTAGGTCATCAATTGCATTTGCTGAATGTTCAAACTCCTTTGAGCTTCACATTTTCTATCTGTGGCATGTACATGTGTCATTTACCCAGAGAGTATTCAATGAAACAATGTACATAAAGCACTCAGCACAATGCCAGATACAGAGTAAACATTGAGTCAAGTGACAATTACACCTGGCAATTGGCATACCATGCTTATGGGCTGTAAGGTTAATTCAAAACTCTTACTGCTTTGTCTTGCTCTATGTTCCTCAGAAACTTTCTGGACTTGTCCTGACTGGCTTAGAAACCAGAAGAATCTTGAAATTCTGCATCAAGTATTTGAATGACTTGGAGGATTGAGTCCAGATGGAAATACCAGTGAAAGTGGACTTTGGTTCATTTTCTTTAACAAGTGGGAAAATGATTCAATACAGTTAGTGTGCCATAGTGGTCATGCAGGTGTGTGTGTGTGTGTGTGTGTGTGTGTGTGTGTGTGTGTGTATACACTGATATGAGTATGTTCAGTTTTTATTTTACTTCCAAATCACTTGGCCAAGCATGCCAATTATTTTAAAAGTCCTAGTAAGGTCTGAGGAATATGGAAAGAATGCAAGATTAAACAAGGACAGTGACAGTAAGACTGTCACACTGTTCAGTTCCAGGCAGTGCAATTCACATAAGCTATCATGGGAATGGGGCTCCTCCAGTGCTGTCTAGTGATCTGCAACTTTTATGATGACCCTGGGTGTCAGTGACTTTTAGAACAGGATGTACACTTTGCATAGAAAATGTGGGAGAACAGGGCACCTGGTTTATATGCATTTGAATTGTTCTTTTATAATTAATTACTCCTTCATGAAGTGTGTGGAATGTGGGTTCCTTCCTGCTTAATAAAAGGCAGAATGATTCACTCCTTACCATTTTATCAAGAGCAATTTTATTAGCGCATAATGGGAGTTACAATGCTCTGATATTAATTATCTCTTGAAGAACTTGACTAGTCTTACAATCAAAAGTTAATTCTTACTCTTTTTTTAAAAAAAATAAACAGGACTAGTCATTTTTAAAAATAGCTTTGCAGAATACTATTCTACTGTGCAATGTGGTGGTGGAACCTATCGACTCTGACATAAGAATGCTGTGGTTCAAATTCCAGTTGCTTTACTCTGTGTAAATAGGGATGATCACAGAGCTTAGCTTATGAGTACTATGGAATATTAAATTAATCTAGATATATACATATATGTGTATGTATACACATCTATATGTATTCCTATACGTATATCTGTATCTGTTTATCTTAGAACGGGATCTGGGTCAAAGGAAGACTTAGTAAGTGGTAGTCGGGATCAAGTATTGGTGAGGATATGAATAAATTGGAAGCCTTGCCTACTTTTTGAATACAAAATGATGTATCTACTTCTCAAAAAATTAAAAATAGAACTACCATTTGCTCCAGCAATCCCACTTGTGGATATATATCCAAAAGAACTTAAATCAGGGTCTTGTGGAGATTTTAACTTGCGCATGTTAACTGTACCACTATTTATAATAGTTTAGATGCGGAAACAAATGTTCATTGGCAGATGAATGGATAAAGAAAAATGAGGCATATTTATACAATGGAATACTATTCAGTCTTAAAAAGAAGAAAAGTCTGTAATTTGTCATAATCATAGATGAAACTTGAAGACATGATGTAAGTGAAATGAGCCAGACACAAAGACAAAGATGTAATGATTCCATTTATATAAGGTATCTAAATTGTATAACTCATAAAAATAAAACACTGGGACTGTGATTACCAGGGACCGAGGAGAGAGGGAAATAGGGAGTGATTAATCAACAGGCATAATGTTTTTAGTTAAGTAAGATGAATAACCTCTAGAGAAGTTATACAACTTTGTACTTAGAGCCAACAGCAATATATTAGACACTTAAAATGTGTTAAGAGGAGAAATCACATGTTAAATGTTATTACCAGAATTAAAAGAAAGGTAAAAGATATCCCCAAATCTTTCAAATATACTAAAAATGGAATGCTTAAGAGAAGGGAGAGAAAGCCATTAAAAAATCAATTTTTTAAAAAGGACTATACCCAAAAACACAGAGTCAATATCTTCTGTTGTAAAGGGAAAATAATTTCTATGAAGCATTTTCAAAAATATGATCTTTTAGCTTCAATTCATTTTTATTGCAACAAATGCACAGAGATATCCTTTAAAGGGTATAATTAGTTGCGGTCATCATTATGATCATCCCTCTCTCTTGGGGAATTCTGGCATTTCTGAAAAATTGATTCAATTTGTATTTTAATACCAACATAACCTTTTACTTTAAAAATAGTCATGTAGTATTACTTCTTTTGTTCACAATGCTGTATTCATTGTAGGAAATTGAAATTGCTTTTCAGTCTGTATTTCACACCACATCTTCCACCAGAGTTCCAGGGTCATCTACCACCTTTTCCCTGTTTCCTTCCTGATCCTTCCCATTCCCAGGGCAACCACGGTCCTGGGTCCTGTTATTTTTTTTGGAATTGTATGTTCATTTTTTCCATTTAATTATATTCCACATATGAGTGAAGCTATCCTGTATTTCTCTTTTTCTTTCTGACTTATTGTACTTAACATGATCCCCTCCAGTTCCATCCAGATCCATGCAAAGGGCACCATTTCATCTTTTTTTCTTTTTTTTTTTAACAGCCACATAGATTTCCATTGAATATACAGACCTCAGATTCTTCATCCAGTCATTCGTTAATGGACATTTAGGTTGTTTCCATGTCTCGGCTATTGTGAACTGTGCTGCTAAGAACACAGGGGTGCAGATATTTTTTCTGTTTAGAGATTTTGTGTCTTCTGGGTATATGCCCAAGAGTGGGATTGCTGGACCAAATGACAGATTGATCTTTCTATTTTTGAGAACTCTCCTTACTATTTTCCAAAGAGGTTGCACCAGTTTGCATTCCCATAAACAGTATAAGGGGGTTCTATTTTTTTCAATGCCTTCTCCAACACTCCAGTGTGACCTTTTGTAATAATTAGGATTATTAAATGTGGAGTAAAAACACTTCAGAACTTAAAAACTAGATTGAGACCCATTAAATGTCAGACATAGTGCTGACCATTTAAATTATAATTTAGATATTGTTCTCTTCATTTTGTCGGTGAGGAAACTAAGGTTTATAGACATTGTCTTGGCCCTATGACTTGGTCATAAAACTATAAAGTGCCCAATATAGTCTTCAAAACTTGTGCTTTTCCCGCCGTCTCAGCCTCTGCTGCTTGGGTGCTGCTGTAACCCAGCTTTCACGGGCACTCACTGTGCACTAAGCTGTAGTCAGAGGCATAGGATAGGGCTGAGTATGTTTTTGATTGTGAATTGTTTGGGAATTAGCATCTTAGTGTTTTATGTGTGAAAGTGTTTTGTTTTATAGACTACAAAGTTTTGTATAACTATGCACTATCATTATCCGTATGTCAAAAATCAGGTTGACTTCCTTGGAATTTCAATGCAGGCCCCTTTAAAAAACTTTGTATGGTATTCTGAAATTTTTAGGTATTAACATAAAGAAGCACAACATACATTATGAGTTGTTTAAAGATTCCAGCAGCTATTATGCATCATAATGTGTACCGAAGTTAATTCTAAAGCATATCTACAGCTCATTCTATTTTATGCTCTGACACCTTGTTTATGGTATAGGATATTTATGGGTTAGAATGCCATTAAATATTCTGGCCTTATGTGGTTGATTTTTACTTTCCTGATAAAATTTTAAAATGACATTTAATGTTTTAAGAAACATGGGAGTTGAGGTGCAAAACTGTTTCATTATTTTGCTAGAGTTAGCTTTTTCATACTCATTAGCATCTTATCAATCTGGCTGTACTAAAGATTCATACCCCCAATTTTGTGGTTTTTGTTCATGGAAGTTTGTAGTTGGAATAAGCAAAGTACTGCATTAAATTTAAAAACTTTGATTATAGGTCTTTATCTACCATATGTAATCATTAGTCTGAGGATTTTGCTATTGTAACAGGGCAGCTCTTCACATATCAAACGTTTCCTGTTAAGAGATAGTTCTCCATCGGTCACCTACATTTCTGAAATATTTATAAGCAAAGTCCTTGGTGGTCTCTGTGCTAACCTATCTTTAGGAATGACTGTATCATAACCAGTCTTGGAGGTCGATACAGTGTCCAGTGCTTAGGTCAAGTGGCCTTACTGTTCATCACACAAAAATAGAGTTCTGTAAGCTCAGTGTTACTCTCCTGAAACATAGCCCTCTTTGTACTGTCCTGGGGGAACTGGGATTTGGAGAAATAGTGCAAAGTTGCTACTTTGGCTGTTGCTATTACCATGAGTAATAAAGTCTTTAGTTTCTGACCCAGGAGTTGACATAGATGAAGCTCTGTCAGGCTTGCTTGTTAACTTATAAGTAGGATAAAATCTGAGGTCCTTCATGACTTTTGACAATTTCCAAATTGTACTTTCTTGGGCCCTCCACTTAGATCAGCAATTTGAAGACAAATTAAGTCCTAATTAAAAAAAAAAATTGAAGAGGATTTAAATATCAGAGTATTTCAGATTAAGATAGTAAAAAGCCATCAACAAATGTTTCAATGCATCATCTTCACATTAGGTATAAAAATAAAATAATTGGAACATTAACAAATAAAGTTGAATTCCGTTTTGTCCTTTCCTCAGACACATCTGCTGCTTATCCTGGAGGCAGTCAAGATCTTGATTTTGGTGTGGGTCCTTGATGCCAATGATTTAACACATTTGCTATATATACTCAAACGTCTGTAGTTCTAGGTTATGTGTATGTGTTTGCCATTTTTTTAAAAAAGTGAAGATGCAGGATGATGAGCAGAGACAGGCTGGTGGGAAGAGAGGAGAAGGAAGCTTTTTATTTATTTTACTTAGTTTTTTATTCTGGTTGTTCCCCTTGGTCTCTGAATGTGAACCTCAGTCCTTGGATATATGTGGTCTGCATCTCTGCTGAAGACAGCTGAATTAACTGCTATTTCACCAGGGTGCACCTAGTTTGTGGGCTTTTAAAACATTGCATAATTTGCTTCATAGCACATGATTTTCAACTGTCTTTGATTTTTCAACTATTTTTTTGTCACTCAAAGCTGTTTTTAGATTTATTCTTATTAATAGTGATTCCATTTATCCATTTTATCCTACTTCATTGTACAAATATAACATATTTTATTTTACTAGACATTACTGATTGGACATTTGAGTTGTTGTTTCCAGTATTTTCATATTACAAGTGATGCTGTGAGGAGCATCTTTATGTCTTGGCACTATGAGGGCAAATTTCTCCAGGATAACTAATAGACTGTGGCAGAACTGATACTGTGTCAGCCTGGACCTACTGTGCTCTTTGGAGGAAGCCCGCTACTATGTAAGACATCCAACTACTTTGAGACTGCCGTGTGCCGTGCTGTGAGGGAGTTAGGTGGCCATGAGGAAGGAGAGTGGGGGGCGGGGTGGGGGGTGGGGAGGGAGAGAGAGAGAGAGAGAGAGAGAGAGAGAGAGAGAGAGAGAGAGAGAGACTGATCCAGCCTTTTTTTCTGTTCCAACCCTCCTAGCTAAAGTGCCAGACACATGAGTGAAGAAGTTATCTTGGACATTCCAGCTATAGCAAGTGTCACATGGAGCATAGACAAGCTGTCCCTTTTGGGGCCCTGCCAAAATTGAGACTCAAAAGCAAAGAAATGGCGATTGGAATTTGGAAATTGTCAAAAGTCATGAAGGACCTCAGATTTTATCCTACTTATAAGTTAACAAGCGAGCCTGACAAAGCTTCATCTATGTCAACTCCTGGGTCAGAAACAAAAGACTTTATTACTCATGGTAATAGCAACAGCCAAAGTAGCAACTTTGCACTATTTCTCCAAATCCCAGTTCCCCCAGGACAGTACAAAGAGGGCTGTGTTTCAAGAGAGTAACACTGAGCTTACAGAAGTGACTCTTTGAGTCACTGATCTTAGGTCATCCAAACACCTATTTTTTGGGGGTGTTTCTTTTTTGGTGTTAACTAGTGTTTCATTGACGAATCTCAACTCATCAAGATATAAACCCAAATGTGTTTACTTTCTCCACGATCTGCTCTGATTGTACTTTGTCAAAGCCTTCTTTTCCGCCAGGGAAATATCTCAGTAGATCCACTACTTTCTAGCCACACTCTGTTGTAATAACAGGCTCATAGCATTTTCTCAGGTTTATCCTAATGTGTCTTAAAACCCAAATATCATATTTGATTTTCAGATTCCTCTGGACCACCTTTCTGAATAGGTGAGACTTATGGAGGCGAGGGGGGAATGACCCTGCCAGGAGTCCTTGTATTTGTTAGCAAAGTGATTTGGCTGAGTCTCCAGACAGCTGGCTCCGAAGCAATTTTTATGAAGAACAAGGGGTGCTTTGCACAAACATGAAGCGAGTGTAATCAGGGAGGACTAGCCATCCTATGCTGTTCAGTTGCAGGGTTTTTATATGCTTTGGGGCCCAATTCTTCTAAGCCAAACAGCATGTGCTGCAGTTAAGCCATCAGTTTTGAACAGGAAATTTGGTCATCATTTACTGAACATTCCACAGTTAAGCAGCTGGAATCAAAGAGGAGGCTGACTGAGTTATTCTCAGATCCGTCTGTCAGAACCAGTTTCCTGGTTCCCAGAGGATCAGGCCAGCCCCTGGAGACCAACATCCATCATGTGAGATCCCGGGTTTTTCTTTCTTCCCCATGATCTGAAACCCACTATAGCATGGGTATAGAAGAAGCAATCAGTGTAAACCCAGAAAGAGAAATAGCAAACCTAGCCCTTGCTTAGGTTATAAGCATTTGACAGCTACCTTAATCATTCTAGATGATACCACGGAATAGCAAAATGACATTCTCCAGATTTATGTGGATAAGTAATTCAAACTTTGAAGATATATTTGGTTTGTTACAAAATACACCCAAGTTATATGGATATTTACATATCTTGCTAGCTTGATTCAGTCCTTGTAGACTGCGGTGCGGATAGCAAACACAAAAAGTTGACTTTGTTCTGAAACAAAAGAAATAAAAGATCAAAAGACAAATGCTGACTTTCTTCTAACCACATATACATCAGAGGTTTGTTGATGGCACAATGGCAAGTGAACATCTTAGCCATCTCTAAAAGGAGTGACTAGTCCTGACAGCTGGAAGGTTCCCATCCTATATGTGACATGATATAGTATTTCTTTGTCCTTCTCTGCTTCTCTCTGACTCATTCACTTAGCATGATGTTTCCTGTGCTCACCTGTGTGGCTCACAGTTCTGTTTTGTCAGCCAGGCCTTGGAGTTCCTCACATTATATATTTAATTGCTGTTTTTTTTTGGTTTATGTTGGAAAGATCTACTCCCAAACTCTTGGTTGCCTGTTAATTTTGTTTATCGTGGCTTTGGTCTTGGAGAAATTTTAACTTTTAAAATTAAAAAAAATTATTAAAGGAACATTGCATCATAACCTGTAGGTTAAGGTCTGCATCATCATAAATCACTGTCTGTACAGAATGC
The DNA here is from genome assembly GCA_004363575.1 of Solenodon paradoxus. NCBI lineage: Eukaryota > Metazoa > Chordata > Mammalia > Eulipotyphla > Solenodontidae > Solenodon > Solenodon paradoxus. Next base: position 9,845 of record RJWH01001112.1, read on the forward strand.
ATTAAGTTTACTACTAACAGTCCAATTTTATCCTTTATTTTATAATTGATCCATCTAACCCAATTTGCCCCCCACCTCTTGAGGAATTTTAATTTATATTCCAGTTTTTTTTTTTTTTAAAGGAAGGGCAGAGGCAGGAATGAAAGCAAGTAGGTGGGCAGGAAAGGGGAGGTAGGAGAAGTGCTTTATTTCTACTTAGTTCTTCACTCCAATCCCGGGTTTTGAACCCTGGACCTTGGGGTGGATATGGGATTACTCCCAGGGTGTAGTAGACCCTTAGACCACCAGGGCGTGCCCGAGGAATGTTTATTTTGAAGTGGCCAAGTTGACATATTATTAGGAAATCTTTGTCTACTCTAAAGTCATGAAGATGTTCTCCCTTAGATTTTTTCCTTAATGCTTGCAACACTCTGCTTTTTTGTTTAGCTCTCTCATCCACCTGAAACATAAAAATTTGCCTATAAGGTGATAAAGGGATAAAATTTATTTTCTAACATAATTCATTTTTCCCCAGGAATCAGATATACTGCTTTCGTCTTTCTACCACATTTCCATAAGGGTACAATTCTGTTTCAGGCATTTTTATTCTGTTTCTTCAGTATATCGGTTCTCTCTGAAGCAAAGGTGTACTAATTACTATGATTTTATATATCTCACTATCTAAGGCAAGCCTCCTATCCTTGTGCTTCCTTTCTTCTAGAACAATTTTTGTTATCTTAGGATTGCTACTCTTGCATGTGAAATTTGAATTGCCATGTAAGTTCTTTGTAAAAAAAAACTATGTTGGAATTTGTTTAGCAATCCATTAGGTTTATAGATTAATTTTGGTATGAATGAGCTCTTTAATGTAAAAAAAAAAAAGATAAATAGTTGTCCAACAGTTTAAATGCTTACATGTTTCCATTTAGTATATAACTAATATATCTTTCTTACTTTGTAATATTTTTATGTAAGGCTTTATCTTTTGTCTTAGTCAATCTTTAACAAAAAGCTTCTCTCAATAAATGCTTGTAAAATTAATGAGTGGATCATCTGTAGACATTTGTGCTAGACATTTTGTAACTTAGAATGTGTTTCGGGAACTCTGTACCATTAGCTATAAATTTTCCAAATTACAAAAAATGTTTTCCATGATTTAGTATGAAACTCTAGTCTCTCAACAAGAATGCCTAATTTGTAATGATTAAACTGAACTACGTCAAGATTTTGCATTTTATATGGTCCTAGCTCAGCTATCATATCATTTCTGGTTTTATTTTGTGGTGGTTGTTGAAGTAGCAAAGGGAGTTATATTTTCAGATTTTTTTTTTTTGAACCACATTACTGAACCTTTATTGATGTACAAAATCTATACATATTTAATGTATATACATTGATGAATTTGGAGACCAATATCCATCCATGAAACCATCTCCACAATCTACGCCATTAGCATATCCATCACAACGAAGCTTGCTCAGGTCTTCTTGTAATAATAATAATAACAATTATTCTGCTATTTTGTTGGTGTGATAAAAACACAGCATGAGATCTACTCTCACAGGAAATTTTCACATGTACAAGACAGAGCCATTAATTTTGGCACAATGCTGTACAGCAAATCTTCAGCACTTACTCATCCCACATAACTAAAACTGTATACTTTGGCTCCCACCGTGACTCAGGCATTAAGTTGGCAACCCTGGCATGGACCACATAAGCCCAGGGGTCCTAGTTCATGACCTGGGGTCAGGGAAACAACCATAAATAAACAAATAAGTAAGGAATGCTAAAAGATGCTTCTTCCTCCTTTTCTTTCCTTGCTACCTGCCTGTATGTCTTCCTTCCTCTTTAAAAAAAAAAAAAAAAAAAAAGAAATTACACTTTGACTACTTCTTTCTTGTTTCTTCCTCCCACCAACCCCACAGATCACCACTCTTCTCTTTGCTGCTATTTTAGATTCCTCATATAAATGATACGATGTAGAATTTCTTTGTCCTTCTCCACTTCCCCCTGACTTACCATGATGCTCTCCATGCTCATCCATTGTTAAAAGTAGTAGGATTGCCTTCCTTTAAAAAAAAGAAAGACTTAACTAGCATCCTACTGCAAGTACCTACCAAGTCATTCAGGCTGTTTCTACTCTGGGAGATTTTGAATAATCTTATGAACATGGGAATGCAGATAATCTCTTTGAGATACTGCTTCATTTCCTTTGGAAGCCGACCCCAAAGTGGGCTTACTGGATGGTATGGTAGCTCTATTTTTAACTTTTTGAAAAATTTCCCCTTTGATTTTCATAATGGCTCTCCTGATTTACATTCCCAACAACAATGCACAAGGTTTCCTTTTCTTCATACTTTGGTCAACACGTGTTAGGGCTGATCTTTCCTATGTAGTCAGACTAACGTGTAGGAGGTGATGTCTGCGATTTTGACTCATATTTCTTGATTAGTAATGGCATCGAGCACATTTTCATATACTTGCTGGTCATTGTATGCCTTCTTTGGAACATGTGTATTCAGTCATTGGTTCATTTTCTAATCGGCTTGTTTCTTTGCTTTTGAGTAGTATGAGTTTCTTATCTATTTAGGATATTAAAACCTTATCAGGTACAAATATTTTTTTTATTATTCTATAGGTACTTATTTTGCTGGTTGTTTCCTTGCTATGAAGAAACTGTCTAGTTTGATGAAGTTCTACTTACTTATTTTGCTGTCTGTGCTTTTGATGTCATATCTAAAAACTCATTGCCAAGACTCGTATCAAGAAGTTTTCCTTTAAAATTTTTAAAAAATTTCAGTAACTTTGATTTTACACTTTAAGCTCATATGTGCAGGTTTCCCATATATGCAGTTTCCCCATTCCTCAGATATATGTCAACTCACCCTGCCCTCCACCAAATCATCAAATGTTTTTCACCATTGTCCAGTGGGCTCCGCTGCCACTTGCCACTCTCTGACCCTCACTCCCTCTTTGTAGCCTCATTTCTATTGCAAGTGTCCAAGGGTTGGTTTTGTTTCTTCTGTTTCTTTCTTTTTCATATTCACATTTCACCTCTGAGTGAGATCATCTGGTATCTTTCTTCTTTTGTCTTATTTCACTTATCATAATCCCCTTTAGATCTATCCAGGTTGATTTAAATGACAGGATTTCATCATTTCTAAGGGCTGTGTAGTATTCCATTTGTATATATGTACCACATCTTCTTTATCCAGTCTTCTGACGTTGGGCACTTAGGTAATTTCTAGCTCTTAGCTATTGTGAACAGGGCTGCAATAAACAAGGGGATGCATAATTCTCTGCAAATTGGTGTTTTTGTATCTTTTGGCTACACACCCAGAAGTGGGATGGCAGGATCATATGGAATTTGCATATTTAACTTTTCGAGCAAACTTCATACTGTTTTCCAAAGGGGTTGCACAGATTTGCACTCCCACCAACATCCTCATCAACATTCGTTGTTTCCAGATTTCTGGATAATAGCCAACTCTCAGGTGTAAGGTGATATCTCAGTGTTGTTTTGATTGGCTTTTCCCTGATAACCAGGTAAGAAGCTTTCCTTTTGTTTTCTTATTTCAAATCTGATACTTAAGGCTTTAACCTGTTTTGAATTAATTGTAGTGTAAGATGTAAGATAAAATTCCAATTTTTTTGTTTACTTATTGATACACAGTTTTCCCAAGAGACTATTCTCTCCTCATTGTATGTTTTTGGTAGCCTTGCTGAAGATCAGTTGATGATATTTATGTATTTATTTCTGAGTTCTCTATTCTGTTCTATTGGTCTATAGATTTTTATGCCAGTAACATACTATTATTATTACTGTAGATGTATAAACAATTTCTAGTTTTATTGGAATATAATTAACACATTAGAGTGTGTAAATTTAAGATGTACAACATGTTGATTTGGTTCTCTTATGTATGACAAAATTATTATCACCATAAAGCTACCTAACATATGTATCGGGTCACATAATTACCATTTATGCTTTGTGGCGAGGACATTTAAAATTGACTTTCTTAGCAACTTTCAAATATAGTATTATCAACTATTTCGCTCGGCTGAACATTGAATTCTAGAAGTTATTTACCATATTCTTGGAAGTATGTCCTCTTTTTATTATTATATTAAATTTTATTGAAGGAGAAATGAATTATATCATTATATAGGTCTGTATCACTGAAGCTTGTACTCTTTGATTGACATCTTTGCTTTTCCCTCCATCCTTGTTTAATAACCATTCTAGATTCTGTTTCTATGAGTTTGGCTTTTTTCAGATTCCACCTATAAGTGAGGTCATACAGCATTTATCTTTTTTTTTAAAGAAATGGGTCAGGCAGAAATGAAGGTAAGTAGCCAGGCAGGAAGAAAGAGGAGGAAGAAGCACTTTATTTATTTTTACTTTACTTTTTTGCATTGGTTGTTCTCCCCAGGTCAAAACCCCAGGTCTTGAACCAGCGACCTTGGGATGTGTGTGTGAAGGCTCCCAGGTGTACTTGACCGCCAGGCCACCAGGGTGCGCTGTACTTTTGTCTTTCTTTGCTTGACTTATTTCACTTAGCCTAAAGCCCTCAAGATCTATCAGTGTTGTTGCAAAAGGATGTTCTTCCTATGACTGAATAATATTCCGTTACATATCTATGTATCTATATCTACATATATCACCTGTTCTTTTCCATTTCCATTGATGGATAATAAAGTTATTTTCTTTATCTTACTTATTTTGAATAATACGGCAATAAACATGGGTGTGCAGATATCTCTTCAAGATTCTGTTTTCATTTCCTTTGATGAAGGGACTTCTGAATTAAATGGTAGTTCTATTTTTAACTTTTTGGGGAATCTCCGTTCTGTTTTCCATATTAACTGTACTAATTTACTTGCCTACCAACAACACAAAAAGGTCCATTTTTTCCATAGTCTCAGCAACACTTATCTCTTATCTTTTTGGATGAGGAACATTGTAACATGCATGATGTGATATCTTATTATGGTTTTGATCTATACGGATGCTTCTCTGTAAATTACCTTTTCATTCTTTTAGGTATTCATTTTAGCCAGGTGGGAGATTTCTCCTAAAGTTACACTTTTCTTGCCACTTGAAATCTTTTCACTTTTCTGCCTATACCACTGATAGAATGCTTCTTCTCACTGACAGTATCTTTTTTCATGTCCTCATAATGAATAATGGATAACTCCCTCCTCTGTGTTCTCAGAACGCATGACCTATACATCTTGTATTAATTTGTTAGAGCTACCATAGCAGAGGGCCTTAGAACAATAGAATTTATCATTTTATTGTTCTGGAGGCTAGAAATCTGAGCTCAAGGTGTTGGCAGGGGCATGCTCCCTCTGAGGTACTGGGGTAGAATCTATTCCAGACCCTCCTTTAGTTTCTTGTAGTTCTTTAACTTGTGATAGCATAATTTCAAACTTCAAGAAGTTTTCTCTCTTTGTGTACAAACATTTTCACATGCTGTTCTTTTTATCAGCATAATAGTCATATTGGATCAGGGTCCTGTCCAGTATGACCTCATCTTAACTAATTACATCAGCAATGATCCTATTTGCAAATAAGGTCACTTTCAAAAGTACTGGGGGTTGGAGCTTCAACATATTAATTTGGGGAGGACTCCTTTCAACCCAGAGTATATTTCTTAGAGCCCCTGTTATAGATTATTGTTGCTATTATAATTAATTAATACATCTTTATCCCTTAGCCACTGATATAGAGTCCTTTCAGACTTGCTTCCTAATCATTAAAAATGAATCCCAGTGCTTAGCACATTGCCTGATACAGAAGATGACAAAATATTAGTTGAAAGGCTGTTTTAAGTGGTAGACTGTGATAAACTAAGGTCTGGGATTTCTATTCTCTCTTTATTATAATGACATCTGCTACCTGCCCCCAAACTCTAGTTACTTGGTTGTCCCAAATTGGATATCTTTATGTTTTTTGACAGGCATTTGATAGGGCTTTCATTCTATGTAGTGGAATAATTTGATAGGAGAAATAAAACTAGGCATTTAGTTGTTCATCTTTCATTTGGTGATCTGACCAAGGAAGTCAATCTTTAAAAAGTTCCTAAGGCATTTTCATTTAATTTGGGGATAAAAATAGAGATTGGAGAGGACATATTTAACCCCAATAGCTTTCATTTTCTCTTACCTGCTTTAATTTGAATTTATAAGTGAACATAGGAGGTCAGTAGATACATGACTACACATTGTAAAACTAAATTCCTGGTGAAATCTGAAAATAAGTTTAATGTAAGCTGTGGATATGGCATTGGAGCACATATTTATCTTTTCTTTATGGTTACAAGCACCTAGATGCTTTCTGCCTATGTTTGGGGACTCTCCACTATTCCCATTTTCAATCTTATTAGGAAACCAAGATACATCCTATTACAGTATGAAAAACATATAAAGGTCCCCCAAAAGTTAAAAATAGAACAACCATTTAATCTAGAAATCCCACGTCTGGGTGTATCATCAAAGGAAATGAAAGCAGGGTCTTGAACAGGTGTTTCAATTCCTGTGTTCATTGCCGCCTCGCATCATTCAAACCAAGTAAGATAAGGAAAACAACTTCGTTGTCCATCGGTGGAAATGGATAAGAAGCAGTAATATGTGTAGAATGGTTAGGTAGAGACGTAGGTCAGAGAATGGCCAGCCCTCTAGGATTCTGGAGAAACTGGCTGCAGTGCTGTGGGAAGGTCAGCAGCGCTGCAGTAATGGTGCAGCCAGCGTTGGGCACCAGCCGTGTTTGTGATGCTTCTGTGTTAGTGAGCGTGCTATGGTGTGTTCTCCAGATCTGTGCTGTGGCATATTTTCTATTTTACTTCTGGCTGCATAGCTTCAACAGGACTGCCATATTGCACGCACAACACACATAATTGTCCACGAACGTGGCTATTCAGTCATCCTGCTGAGTCTGAGAGATACACTGTCCTGCAGTAAGTTCCTTTCTCTGCTTAAATCAGCCACTTTAAAAACCCTTCGGTTTTCAGCTAAGAACCTTGATAAAACAGGGATGTTCATTATGCAACTGATCCTCCTATAATGAAAATTTTAGATGTGTGAGCCAAAATAAATTACAGCTCTGTATGTCAGGATTAGTCCTGCACTTCACCTTCTAGGCTGGTTTTGATTTCTATTCTTTTTTGTCATTTTTCTGAGTCTCATTTCATGCAATAAATATTCTTGAGTGCTTGTATATTAGTTTCCTATGGTACTGTAACAAATTACCACAATCTTGGTGACTTAAAAGAACATGAATTTATTCTCTTACAGTTCTGGAGGCCAGAAGTCCAGAATCAGCTTCACTGGCTAGTTGAGGTGTTGGCAAGGCTGGTTCCTTGTGGAGCTTCTGGAAGTTGCCTGCATTCTTTGGCTTGTGACCCCTTCTTTGCACTACTTTCAGTCTCTGGCTTTTGATTGTCACATTATCTTTTTCTTTTCTGTAGTCAAATCTCCTTCTGCCTCCCTCTGGTAAGTGTACTTGTGATTATATTTATGACTCATCTGATACTCCAGGATAATCTCCTCATTTCAAGATCCTTGATTACATCTTCAATCTTATCCTATACGGTAACATTGATAGGTTCCAGGGATTAGGACCCGGATATCCTTGGGGCTATTATCCAGCCCACTACACTCTACTCTGTGCTGTACATTGGGAATACAAGGTAAAAAAGATGAAAAAGGATATAACTGACCTTATAAGGCTAGTGGGATAGACACATGGCATAAATAAAAGTTATACAAATAATTCTGTGAATATACTTATGATAAGCACTCAAAAGAGAAACACAAGTTGAGGATGGGAGAAGATAATGGACCTGGCACAATGTAGGAAAGTTTTGCTAAAAAGTCATATTAGCTAGTCCTTACTAAGTGAAGCTCCCGTCCATAGTGGCTTACACGTCTCCATTAATTGAATCCTCACAACTCTCCTGTGAGATAGATACCTGCACTCTTCTGAGATGAAAACACTGAGACATAAACTCTGTAAGGTAATATAGTCCAGGATATGCATCTTCGAAGTGGCAGAGGAAGAAATATTTAAAGTAGTCCTTAAATGGGGTGGATTTTGGCTGTTTTTCCTGCCTTCTATTATTGTGTTAATTCTGATTTTGGGGAGAAGAATTTCTGCTCTCATATTATACTCAAATACTGTGCCCTCCTCTAGTTAGGGGTGGATGCATGACAATTTAGGACTGACTATCAGCAAAGCAAAACAAATAGCTGAGGATGATCAACCTTCTAGAAGAGCCTGCCCATCATTTCCTGCCATCTTAACCTCTCAGACTTCTTAGCGGGCTGTGTTTTTAAACGAATTATTATTGTTTTGTTGTTTTTGATTCTGTGAGTGACTTCCTACCTTTTCAATACATTTAATCCCTTTTTAAATTGTTGCTAGTTTCTGTTGCTTACAGCCAGAGCACTCGGAGAATGAGGACTTAACCAGGGGAGGAAACGGAAGACAAGCAGTCTAAGGCAGAGGGAAGAGTGCTTACCTGAGGTGATTGTCTGCTTCCATTTCTAAAGGACTTTCAGAGAGCCACCGGCTGCAGATAACGAGTGAGGAGGAAAGTGACAGGAGAGAAAATTCACAAGTTTGACAGGGACCAGATACACAAGCACATACCATGTGAGGATTAGGGGCTTTATCCTAAGAATTTTGTATGTGTATATATATACATATATGTACATATATGCACATACATATGTATATAAACATATAAAATCTATACAATAGAATTTTGTATATAAATATGTAAAATATGTTTTTATATGTATGTATGTCTATATGTATGTCTAAAATATTTATGTATATATGTGTAAATATACACATACATGTCCATTAGTGTTTATGTCTATATACATACATACACATATATTTAAGAAAGGTACTAGAGCTAATGTATATTGCTAACTGGGCTGAGGAAAGCAGTTTTATTCTTTCCACTTTATTTTCCCCACTTTTGATTGAACTTGCTCCATTGAGTCATTTTTTCCTCGATTCTGGATGCATTGGTAGCATTGCATTTCTGATCCCTCTTAATTTGAATAATCTATCTCTTTTAGGTTATGAAATGTCTGCTTCAGTCTAATATCAAAAGTCCACATTTTCATTCAATTACAAAATTATTTCTCTTAGCCAAGGCCCAAGACAGGCCTGCCTTTGGGGAGGGGTGTGTGGGTGTGTGTGTGATTATCTGCTTCTCCGTACTATCTTTTTCCTCCTCTCAGCTGATGAATGTGCTCCCTCTGGCCCCTCCAGGACTAGTGTAGGGGAGGATAGGCAAGGTTATCCTTTTCCTGAGAGATTTCTTTAATGCACCTTTAGTTCCCTTCTTCCTAACTAGTGATCATCCTCACTCTTCTCCTTTAAAACCCTAATTTCTGTTCCTTCTTATTTAGCCTCTTTCTGCTGGTCTCATCCTCCATCTGAGTGATCAATTTGGATAAAATCATTTGCAAAGAAACTCAGGATTGAGAGAGACAGTAGGGAGCCTTCAGTTGGAAACAGGCTTCTCTAAACTCTAAGAGTGCCAAATCTATTTACCAAATCATATCAACTAGTCTTCACTCTGCCATTTCGGTGTCCAACTCTGTTAGTTTTTGTTTTTTGAAGAGCAATTAGAGAAGGCAAGAATGAAAGCATGCAACAGGCAGGAAGGAAGAAAAAGGTAGAAGAGATATTTTTATTTAGCTATTCATTTCAGTTGTTCCCCGCAGTCCTGGATCATGAACCCCAGTCCTTGGATTGTATGTGGACTGCTCCCCAGGCACTGGCTTAGCACCTGAGTCACCAGGACATGCCCAAACTCTTATTTTTAAGACATTTTCAGGCATGCTTCAATTAACTGTCTGTGTTATCTCAAATTCTTCTAAAGATCTCCACATACTTGGAAGTTCCCTAGGACCTACCGAAGGTTTCTTAATCAATGCTTGATAGGTTGACTGAGCTTGTTGAACTGAGATTTGTAAGCTTTATTTTGGACTATTTTCTTTGCCGACTTATTGCATCTTATTCTATGATGTGGGCATAATTTGCATCTGTTACCCTTACCCTGGGGTAGCAGTTCAAACTGAGACAACAGAAAACATGCCATTTTAAGTATTCTCTTGCAAAGTCCTATAATCAGGTGTTCGTTATTTGTATAATTTTACTGAACAGAATTACCTCCCCAACCTTCATGCAGAAAACAACACAACACAAAATACCAATGATTATTCTTATATAAAAATTATAATATTTTGTAAATTGGACCAGAGTTGAGTTCCTTTGCCTAGACAGTATTAAATCAATCAAACAATTTCTTCCTCAGTATTCTCCATGAAGTGTGGGACTCCATCTTTTTTTGGTTTTAAGAACCTCATACTGTTGTCAAATGTTTCAGTGTGGAGCAAACATTTAAATGGTCAGTAGAAATTCAGATGTCTTGTATGAAGTGCTCAGTGAAGTGGAAAACGCCCCCTCCCCGCTACCACCACTGCTTTCAAAATAACCCAGGCAAACAGTAATTAGGGAGGTGCTCTCCTTCCCATTTGCTTATTGCTCACCAGGACATAATGTGAGCTCCCATGCATATTGGAAGGGAAATGGACAGCACTTAGATGGTTCCTTATTTTGATATGTGACTGTCAGGGCTGCAAATAATGTGCCTGCAAAAGAAAATTGTCTCCTGGTTGCACCTGAAGATGGAATTTTAAAAAATGTTTCCTTCCTCCTTTCTGTTCTCTTTCCATTGATTCAGCATTACGTGACTCCGCTGTGAAGCACCTGAGGGGAAGAAAGAATTGTTTATGGTGGCCCCAGTGGGATGAGTCTGCCCAAGAGAAAGTAGGCAACGTAGCAAAGAAGTGTTTGCAACATTTATTTAGTATATATTTATTAAGCACCTATTGGGCACAAAGAACATAAAACATGGTGACTGCCAGCTAGAAGCTTTTCATCTAGCTGTAGGGATAGGATACACATGCTCTATAAGTTAAATTCAAGGTTTATAATATCAAAGACAGAGTCATCTCAGGCTATGATGATGTGATGACTACAGCCAAGAAAGAACCTAGGCTAAATGTAACTTTCTAACGGAGTTGACCAAAGATGTGTTGGACTGCTTTCTGGTGAGGTACTTATCCAACCTGGATGCACACTTGTCAGGAGTGTTTGTAGGGGGCATTATGGCATTTGATGAATGCTCACCCGACATAAGCTTTGAAACATGCATGTGGTTTTATGGTGTCTTGGTTCTGTGAATCTGGGGACAGTGAGCTTGAACAGGTTCATAGAATGACCAGGAAAGAGTTCATTGAACTTGAGACACAGAAAAAAGTAGTAGATGTGGGTTGAAGGAGGGACAGATACAGGAGCTCCAGCAGAGGGAAGACTATGAGAATGATGAAAGACCTGGGACTTTTTCTCATCCACAGATTGCAAAAGGAGATGATATGATCTCTAACCACATTTGGAGAAAGATTATGCAGGAGAGTTAAATTTTCATGACTGCTTCTTTACTGACATCATATTTGGAATAGTTGACCCATCAAATCAAACTTGATGGGTGGGATAAGGATTTCATCCAGTTGAATTAAAAGTTTGTTGAGTGTCTGGTGCGCCCTGGTGGAGTAGGGGTTGGGCCCACATCCATTCCAAGGTCCTGGGTTTGCCTCCCAGGACTGGAGGGAGAACCCAAGATGTACTATTCAATGAAATAAATTAAGAAACAATGTGATTCTTCCTCCTCTCTTTTCCTACCTGCCTGCCTGCTCACCTTCATTCCTGGCTGCACCTTTCCTTTAAAAATAATGGCTGAGTGTCTACTGTATTGCAGGCATTAGGCACTGGAAATGCAGAGAGGTAAAGAGACGTGAAGTCTTCCTTGGAATAGCTTCCTCTTGAGCAGAGTCTTTTAAAAAGCTCACCCTATACTATTTCCTGATGTTGACCTATATTTAATTTCCCCAAAGTTTTATGATCACTTTAATACTATTACGTGTTGAGTTAGATACAATGTTAGCCTCTCGCGGATTCTTATGACAACATTTCAATGTAGATATTTTATTATCTCTGTTTTCTGAGGAGGAAATTGTAGCTCAGAGAGGCCAAGTCTATTGCCCAGTTACTGGTAAGTGGCTAATTGAAAATTCAGTCACTAAATGAATTGGACAGGTAACATGATCTAGGTGCTATAGTAGATTTTGGATAGACAGCATTTTTGGGACGCTTTGCCCCACTGGAGAAGATGTTATCCCCATTTTATCATCAGCACTACAGAGGCTCAGGAAAATGAAACAAATCTCAGCGTACAGAGTTATGAACTAATTAACTGTTTGTGTCCCATTCAAAGTCATATGCTGTGTGAGGGAAAGGGGAAGGAGGACAAGTTAGGTAAAAGGTGGAAGACAAAATTGGACCTTTGGGAGTGTACTGAATGTATTATCTATGGAGGTTGGTTGTCTTGACTTAAGAGGATCTATTTCTTAAACATATACTGTAATGCAATGTTCTGTTCAGAGTTTTTAAATTAAAATAAAGAAGTGGGGGTCTTTGGGAGGTGATTGAGTCATGAGTGGGATGAATGTCTGCAGTGTAAGCCTCAACAGCTGGCTTCTATTTATTTTCCTTTTTTACATTGTAGTAACGTATTCTACACATTAAAATAAGCTCATGTGTTTAGTTTCCCATGTGCAGTTCCCCCATTCCTCATATACATGGCAACACACCCTGCTCGCCACCAATCACCAAGTGTCCTTCACCAGTGTCCAGCGGGCTCCGCCACTGCTTGCTGCCCCGCCCCCCAGTAACCCTTTATTTTTTAATGCAGGTGCCTGACTTAATCTTTTGATTGCCATTTCAGAGAAGATTATATGGAATAAAT
>RJWH01001112.1:22822-253380 GCA_004363575.1 Solenodon paradoxus
CTGAGCCCTGCTGAGGGCTTCCAGGTAGCTGGAGCGCGTTGCATCTCTACTGATAGGCTGAGCCAGCACAGAACAGGTCCCTTCTAAAAGAGACCCCAGAGGGCTCCCTTGTCCTTTTCTGCCATGGGCAGAGGCAGTGTGAAGACAGACATTCATGGAGGAGAAAGTGGGCTCTCACCAGACACTGACTCCGCTGGTGCCTTGAACTTAGACCTTCCAGCCTCCAGAACTGGGAGAGGTAAATGTCAGTCAGCCAATCTCTGGTGCTCTGTTGAAGCTGCTTGACTTAGACAGCAAAGGCAGAGCAAAGATGCAGGCTCAGCCTGCTTGGTTCCAAACCTGATAGTCTTAGGTCACTGTTACCCTGCCTCTTTCCCCAGGCTGGACAGTCCTCAGTCTCACTCTGGCTCCCCTGTCCCCAAATCCCAGTGAGTGACAAAACCACTTTGTGCATTTCCTTGAAAGACTAGCTGAGGAGAAATTCCCATTAGAATTCTGAGGCTCAGCCTTAGAGCAGTGGCACCAGGGAGTTAAAAATACCATGCTAATTAAACAATTACTGAACCTCATGATTAAAACACGAGGTTGCCTTTCTAAGAGAATCCCTGGAATAAATGGTATTCTTCATTTTGCCTTAGAGTTTGGTTGATCAGCATCTAAGAAACTCACCACCTTCTACTGGAGAATTGATGGGGAAAGAAGGACTGATTTATTCATTATCTTTTTGGGTCTTTATAACCCACTGGAGATAGAAGAGGGGCATTGTAGTTTGGAATTTTACTGGTCAGTTAATCAGATCCCTCCTTTTTCTTTTTGAATCCTGAATCGTGTGTAGACTATATACAATAATATATATTCATGATAATATACACAAAATACAATACTAATAGTAATACATAGAATCATCTTTTTGGTTGAGTCCTGGGATTAGTCTCATGTCTTGGATTTATGACCAAATGCTCTTTCTTGTACCCCTCTCCCCTGCTGGAGCGGGACTGCGTTTAGGAAGGGCTCGTCTGTAGCTGCATCCAGCATCCAGCAGAGAAACCTGCCATCTCATACCAGGTGAAGGCAGGGAGCCTAGTTGGGAGGGGAAGGTCTTCCACACACAGTATGTTCACTGCCACCCAATAACGCGACATGGGCGACGGAATGTCTGACTCAGAGCATTTCACCTGTTGGATGTGTCATCACAGCTCCTGAGGAGAAGCCAGTGAAAGCGAAAAGGACAAAGGTGGCCACCAAATACACCCAAGAGATGACACAATCTCAGGGATAGGGAGCTGGGAGCCTGTGGTCTTCCCTCTGCTCCCCCATCTTATTCTTTAACCCATTGCCTTCTTCTGACTTGGCAGATGGAGAATTTGAGGCTCTGAGAAGGGAAAGTGTGGAAGTCACACTGGCGTGACGAACTCGGCTTAGATGCTTGAGATCCTGTGTCACCGTGTGCCCGCGGAGGGGGCCGGGCACTCAGGTTAAAAACCTTCATGCTGTAAACGTGCCATGTGCTCCCAGGGAGGACATGGATGTGCCCAAGAGCAAACAGCCAGAACTAGAAATTCAGAACATCTGACTCTTCCCGATGCTCTTTCACAGAATTTTCCTTCCTCACCCTGTGACTTGTGCTACTGGCTTGGGAGCATGCTTTTCTGGATTCTGTTTTGCTGAGTCTCTTCCCTCAGCCATGAAAGGAAGTTCATACAGGTAATCTCTGTTTCTCAGTGTTCTGGTTAAAACCAAAGGAGCCTGGGTCTGGGCAAATCTTCTTGGCTGTTTACACACTGCACAGGTGTGAGAATGTTCGTTTTGATATCGTCACTTGCGTTGTGGTCCTCTCAGACGGGTCTCATCTGGGCCTGCTGAGACACACATAACTCTGGAGGAAGTTGAGTTGATTGTTTCTTAGAAAAAACAGTGGCGGCACATTAAAACCACCTGGAGAATTAAAAAACAAACAAATGAAAAACTCAATACCGAGGTAATATCCCAGCACACTTAAGTCAGGATCTCAGGCAGAGGGACTTCTCACCGTACCGCCCAGGGGTCCTGATGTATGTGTGTATGTGTGTGTGTGTGTGTGTGTGTGTATCTGTTTGTCTGTGTGTAGAGAGCCATAGTCTTAGTGACAGCACACTCTTGTTTGATAACAGCGACTCTCTTGGAATGTAGAGATGCTGGAGATTGGGTTTCCAGGCAACTCATTTGTTTATTTCCAACCATTTCCATGATCACATTGAAAACCTAAATCTAAATCTCAGTGCGGCCCTTTGTGAACCTCTTTTAGGACAATTCTGTATCTGTGGATCAGGTTGTCCCTGTCTGTTGCCATTTCATTTTTGCAACAGCCTTGCGATGTCAATAATTAGTATTATTTCATAAAATAGGAGAAGTTGTTTCCCACCCAGTACTGTATGGAGGCAGATGATTCTTTGGGCTACTCTTCGAAGAGAAGTTTATACCAACTGGGTTAGAGGCTGAACTTTATTTCCCACGCTAACACTGGCACGCTCCTTCCCATTTGGGAATTCATAGGAAAACTCATTTTGATCAAGTACACTTGTTAATACCCAGCACGCCTGTGGTCAGTGATTGCGCAGGTTATGTGCTGCCTAAGATTCCGAAGTGCCGATTGCATTACAGTTATGTGAAAGATTCTCTCCTCTTGGACAAGACCTTCCCTGGGCGGTTGCATATGTACGCACGTATATACATACGTGTGTGTAAAGAGGCGCTATCTCCATCGGGAGAGCATCTCTTTAAAAAAGACCTAAAGGATAATGAAATAACACCCAGATACTCCCCTTTCATGACAGCTCAAATGTTGAAATAACAAAATCAGTGTGTGGTCTATTTCTTTAGCGTAACAGGATCTTCTCCAGACTTTCTCATTTAAGATGCACACATCCTGAGGAACAAGAAAAGATTCTCAGCTCTTACATTGACTTCTCCTAATGTGTTAAGGATTGGCAATTCATATAGAATAGGGGTTTGCACTTTTCAAACAGCTTCCAGATGGCCTGCTGCGATGTTGGCATCATTTTTCCTTCCCATTTACATATGAGCCAACTGAACTCAGAAAGCGTCCCTGTCTTGACCACAGTACCCAGCAGTTACAAGTTAGATTTCTTCCCAACTCTTCCCCTCCTGAGAGGGATACTTTTATTATTATTCTCCTTAAATGCATGCTTTTAAGAAATGTGTGCATCAAAACAAACATTTATTCGAGAAGGTTCTGACACTGCACCCTGTCAGTGTCCAGTAGTGTTCTTTGGGAGTGATTTTTCCAGTTCAAATGTACCTTCACTCAAATCATTTATATTCTATTTTCTAAATAAGAAGCTTTACATGATATACAGATTTCTTTTTTTTTAAATTTGTATGAACGTGGAGGTAATGGTATATGTTAAAATATCATAGTTTTCATTAAGGAACTCATACATAGGAACATGACTAGACTATGCAATTACCTCCTCTTTGATGAGGAGAAAATATTTTTATTCGTAGAATATAGGCAATAGGGTAGAGGAATGTGTAGGGACTTTAGCATCAGCAAGTCTGAGTTTGAATATAGACTTCTTAGTGGTGTCTTCATAATTCAAAGTAAATTGTTTGGCATCTCTTTAGCCTCAGTCTCCTCATCTGTAAAATGGGCTAATGAGACTAACCTTGCAGGATAATAAATCAAAAGCATATAACACACACAGACTTTCCTCAAGAATGTGGTTGACATCCTTCTGGCATTAAGAATCTACTCTCCAGTAGGTACTATAGTCAGTCTCATTATGATAATGAGAGGCTGGGGGTGTGTGCATTCACCTAGATTGCAAAAAGCAGCCCCAGTAGATGACTCTAGCAGTGCTCATTCATTTACTCGTTCATTAATTCAAAGAGTGAGCGATCACAGAGTGGTCTTTCCAGAACACAGAATCGCTGGCTTCCCTGCGAAATCTCATCAACACCTGCTGTGACCTGGGACTCCGCACCTCTGCCCCATCTGCGCTTCTCTGATGTCTTTACTTGAACGCACTATGCTGTTTCATGCTTCTGTGCTCCCTTCGTCTCCAGGTTTCTTCCCTCGACTGCTTCACTGGCCAGACTTCCATTCTTCCTCTCCTCCAGCCTTTCATCTTTGGAGACCCTTCTTCTCTCCTGTGTTGTCTCCCGAATATAGTTCATCACTGCCTCCTTTGTCTTGCTGCGGTAACACATCTGTCTGCTGTTAGCAAGTGCCACAGCCTCTTCTAGAATTTATGCTTCTAAGGGGCAGGCCCAGTGTCTTCACCTTTGCTCTCTGGCACAGAGGATCTGGCATGGAGTGGCCGCCCAGAGACTTTAACTGACAGAATGCCGTCTGCTAAGTGTTTTATGAGAAGCGTGCATGAGGGGCAGTTCAGAGGAGCAAAGTGCTCAGCTGTTGGGTGTACCAGCCACTTCCAGGGATAGTTATGTAACTTCTAGGAGCTTGCATGTCTTCTTTATCAAGTGACAAAATCAGAGAATCTGCCTAACAGAACTCTCCATGGAAGGTAAATCTTTCATGTGTGTGTGGGGCACTTAGAATAGTGCTTGGTGTAAAGCAAGATCTCAGAAAACTCGGGTGATAAGAGTTGTTACTTTTCATTAAAAATTATTATAAAAATAAGACATTAGTTTTTTTCTGTGACTGTGGCAAAAGCACCCTCCTCTGCATTAGCTGCATTTGCATCACACAGCAGTCCTGTTCTTTTTATTCTTCCTATTTTTTCAAGGAGGTCATGAGAGTTGCACAAGGTCAAAAGGTCAGGGGGGTCATTGGACTTCACGTTGGGTGTCCCAAGTTAAGGACATCGTGTCTCCTTGAGGCACATGCCACTCCATGAACTCCTACCAAGTCCTCGATGTTTCCAACTTGTGTACAGACTTCTTGTCCTAAAGACTCCTGCTGCCATGTCCATTGAGGAGTCATCCGCCATGAGTGATCACACACCCCTGCTGGGTTGTCAGATGGATTCATGTGAGTTGTTGGGTTTGCTAGTCTGGCCCAGAGCTCAGCCCAAGCTGGTCAGTCCTGGTTGTAGTTGAGGCGATACAAAGAGAAGGACCAGGAGCTCTGGGGTCACTCTCAGCACCAGCAGGCTTGGGTGTTGTTTGCAGTGGGTGGGAGCGAGGAAGGTTTCATAGTCTTTCCTACAAAATCAGAAGAATAATGGCTGCGTCCATCACCAGTCAGGAGGGCACACTGAAGTCACCATAATAGCTAATGTTTATTAAGCAAGTACTAGCTCCAGGTGTTACCTCAGTCCTCCCAACAAAAACACGGGCTAGTATCATCCCCGTTTTATAGAGGAGGAAACTGAGGCAGAGAGATTAAAATACATGTCAATCAGTTACTAGGTGGCAGAGCCAGAAGGCAAGCCCCAGTTCTGTGCCCTGAGAGAGCATGAGAAACGCCCCGCCAGGGAGGCATGTACCACAAATATTCCCTGCCAAAGCTCTCAGTCTACTTTGAATTCATCATTGTGTAATGGTGAAATGGCAAATTGGTAAAAAAACAAAGGAAAAGGTAAACTAACTTTTTCTCTACAAAAGCGTATCTGATCCCATGTAAACTTTAAACGTGAGTCTGCTGGACTGGGGTGCAGGTTTTCCTGATGGGGTTCTACACTCTTCCCCAGTCCTGAGTCAGCCTGAATCCCATGCCCCACACCTGCTGATTCCCCAGTTCCCTCAGGTTTCAGCTCTAAAAATAGATGCTGAGTCTAAGCCTAACTGTTGTAGGAGCTCTAAAGAAGTGAGTGTCTCTCTTAAATGGAGGGAGGGGTCAGGAGTGGAAGGAGAAAGAAGGCAAGGAAACAGGCAAGATGAGACAGGAGGGAAAGGGGGAATGTTAACTCCCTTCCTGGCAGACCCTCTTCTAAACACTCGCTTCCTTCAAGGGGCTCTGCTAAAGCCTCCCCTTAAGTTCCTCTTGCAAGCGTTGCCATGTCCTGGAACTCAATTTATAAGCAGCCAGCGAGGGGAGCTACAACTTCATGCAAAGAGCCTGGCCCAGCAGCCCAGCTTGGAAATCCCTGCCTGGCCGCCTCCCCTCTTGTATTCCAGCTCCTTCCTCCCCTGTATAAACAGGAGTTTATCTCGACCTGGTGGAGGCAGGTGCCCCTTACAGACAGGCCTCTGCGTATTGTCACCAGCCCGCTTCCCCCACACCTCACCTGGTTCTCCTTTCCTAGCCCTGGCCTGGGCGTCTCTGGGACTAAATCCAAGCTGTGGCTGCAGGTTCTAATTAAACCCCTAGCCTGGAAAGAAATGGAGCTGAAGAGATCCTTTTTCTGAATCCTTTAGTGCAGAGAATGAGCACACACGAGCATTTTAGCTCCTGAAACAGAGCAGGCCTCCTAAAGCAGGGATGGCAGACCCAAATGCGACCGGGGGCCTGGCAGCAGCATTCCTGGGAGAGGGCAGCTGGTGAAGGCATGTGGGGCCTGGTGGGGAGGGAGGTGGGAGGTTGTCTGGTCTTCTGACCGCTCAGGAGAGAGTCTGTAGAGCTGGCTTTTGTGTGAAACTTCCCTGTGTTTAAAACCCTCTCTGGCAAACAAAATGGTTGTGTGGGCTTTGTTCAGTGTGTGGGCCGCCAGTGTGAGGGTCGTGATTTACGTCGTGGCGGGAAATCCCGGCTCTGCTTATTCGGTTTGAGGGGAAGGGGCTGTAAATCAGGAGACCTTGCTGGTGTTCTGAAGAAGCAGTATTTGGGAAATATTTGGACCATTCCCAGTGAAAGTCCAGTGCAGCATTTGCGTGTTCTTTCATTCTGTCCTTTGATTCCTTGAACTGAACAAATGCATCGAAGGGCTATTTTAGACACACGCGGGGCTCCAGGCAGGTAGGGGTCAGTGTGGGGTAACTCTGGTCTGCATTCAAGGAACTTCCGGTCTCAGAAAAAAATCTTGGTCAGGGTCTTCACAGATGCCTCCTAGACAGAAAGGAATGTGGAAGATGGAATTCTTAACTTTGCCTGAGGGAATCAGAACAGAATTCTCCAAAGAGAAGATGCTGAGAGGTGTGAAAGTGAGAACAGGGTTGTGAGAAGGGAGTGAAATCAAACACTCAGTGAGCGGGTTAGGTAGGTAATGGGGAACCTTCTAGAGAAGGGGAAGCAGAGTGAGCTTGGACTTAGTGGTGTGGTGCTCGGTACGTTTGGGAAAAGTCAAAGTGATGAGTGTGGGGTGCTGGTCTGGGGTCAGGTTGGGGGTGGCCTGTGAGCCTTCTTAAGGACTCTGACCCACTCTGCGGAGCTACTAAAGTTGTATAAACAGGGCTTCCCATGGACAAGTCTGTGTTAGAAAGATCATTCTGGCTCCAGTGAAGAACATGACTGGTCAGGTGATTTAGGGAGTCTGCAGGGTGGGGGTTTGCTGGAAGGAGAGGGAGAGTAGAGATGGAGAAAAGTCACCTGTTGGGAAATGGTTCTCAACCCTGGCTATTACTGATGGCTAAGAACATCCCAGTCTAGCTAATCAGAATTTCTTGGTTTGAAGTCCCAGCCTGGGGATAAAAGACCCCTGAGGGATTGGGCATCACTGAGCCTGGAGATCATTCCCTAGTGAAGGAGAGAGCTGGAGTTGCTGGGACATCTTTATGTTTTGGGGCTGGGGAGACTGTAGCCCTACTCTAGACCAACAGTTCAGTTCCACAGATGAGCAATCAAGTCCCAGAAGGGCATTTGCTGTTGCATAAGATGAGGACATTAAAAAAAAAAAATGATGAATACCTGGTGTGGGAAAGAGCCTTGCATTTAAGTTAAGTGGCTCTGATTGAAATCTCATCAGCTATGATGTGGTGGACAAGTCATTTGATTCTCAGTCTAATTTTCTCATCTTTAAAATGCAATTAATAGTACCTGCCTTCGGAAGTCACAGTGAGGATGAGTATTTCTAAAATACTTAGTACAGTGCCTGGCACATACTGGTAAATGACTAATAAATACTACTACTATTCTGATTATAGTTATAAGGGATCAACTCCCCATGTCAGCTCAAAACATACATTTGGACTATTTGACTATGAAGATTCAAGTCAGAGAATGCTCAGCTACAAAGAGGGGGGCTGTCAGAAAGGTTTCTTATGGGAACTTTATTATGAGTGGAGATTAAATAGCGTCTATTAGATTTAAAATCTCTTTCATAACTGCTCTCCCACCTTTAGTTTTTAGAAATATGTCATACCAGCCATTATTCTGATCTTCACACGTTACTATGATATTTATTTTTTCTTTGAAGTAGTTTAAGACTTAGAAGAAGTTACAAAATATGGCACAGAGATTTTCCATGTAATTTCTACCTAGATTTATGGAGCGATAATACTTAGATATTCCTCAACTGTTGATGGGGTTACATCCCAATAAACACAGGATAAATTGGAAATATTGTATCTGAAAATGTGTTTACTACACCTAACCTATAGAGCATCATAGCGTGGCCTAGCCAACCTCAAACATGCCCAGAATATTTACGTTAGCCCACACTTGGGCATAATCACCTAACACACATCTTGTTTTATGATAAAATGTTGAATGTCTCAGACACAGATGGGTGTTTTGTAGACATGATGGGATGTAAAAACACAACAAAGTGTTCAAGGAACACTGGTATCGCAGTCCACTGCAGGGTATCGGTTATAGCTCGGGATCTCATGGCTGGCTGGGAGTTGCTGCTGCCCAATATCCTGAGATAATAACATATTGCATACTGCTCACCTGGGAAAAGATCCAAATCCAAATCCCAAGACTGGTTTCTATTGAATGCACATAGTTTTCATACCTTTGTGAAGTATGACATTACATTAAACTTTGTAAGTTGGGGATTGCCTGTATAAGTATATTTCTGTTGATTTAATTAATTTTCTTTACCTCCAGCCCCCAGGTCTTGAACCTGGGTCCTGGGATCTTACATGATCTGCATTTCAACTCTCTGAGTCATGATTGTACCCTTATTTATTTACAGAGCTGTGCTCATACTGTTTTTTTGCCTGTTGCCCTCACTTAGTAGTTGCTCCTATCATTTGTCATGCATTCCCAGTAAAAGTATTTTTCAATGTCTTTGATGTTCCACACTCACTGATTTTCTTACTGTTGGACGTGATAGCAAGCCAACCAACTGTATAGGTTGTTTCCACTCTTTTGTCATGAGAGTATTGCTGGTGAACATGTTTGGGCAGAAGGTTATTTCCACAGCCAGGATGATTTCATTAGGACTGACTACCCATGGCAGACTTGTGGATCAGAGACTCTGAATGGGTGAAAGATTTTGATACATGTTTATTGGCAGTGGCCAAAGGAGAGCTACCGAAAATGAACCAGAAGGGCCAGTGGCCCAGAAGTTGAGGACAGAGCTCCAGGAATGACCTTGAACTGAAAAAGCTCTAAGTTAAGTGCCTGGGCAAATGATTGCATCTGAAGCTTAGTGGAAGCCAGAGCAGCAGACCCCGGGGAGGCACCCCCTTGCATTCCTGGCTGAGCAGCCCAGGGCCAGGGTACTTTGCTGTTCCTGCCGCCTGCTCGGTACCACTGATGAGATTCGCCCCTAATCTACCGGGATCCACGCTCGGGGCTCTTTTTCCTTCCTTGTTTCAGGCCATTTCACTGAAATCTGAGAAAATGATTGATCACTTTAAAGAAAGGAACAAATGGACTTGCTGGGCGATCAGACCTCCTTCCAGCCAGTGCACATTTGTGCACCCAGTGGTGTATACAATGTCATCAGCATATGATGGTCGGAATTTTCTGCCATTAAAGGCTCAACAGGAGCACTCCCAGGATAGGGGCTGGATGTTTGATCTCTTTTCAAGGGCTGAGAGCACCCATGCAGGTGACGTGGGGACCCTGGGACAAGTGCTGTGATGGAGGAAGGCGAGTGTGAACTGCATTGCTGGCTCACCCCCACAGCCTGGGTTAGACCTGGCACTGATTGTTTTCCGTGCTGACAATGGAACAGTGCTCTCTTCCCATGAACAGTGACTGCGGCAAATGACTGCCAGCGCCGTGGGGTCTGGGGCACACCTACTCTGTGCTGGGCACTGCCATGGGTGTTTGACACATGTCAGCTCATTTAACCCTACCTCAGTGGTCATTTCGTTTGGGGATGGCGACCCCGAGGCTCTGAGAGGTGTGTGGTGTGGAGGAATGCTGGGGCTTGAATCAGGTCTGTCCATGTTCTTGTGCCTGAAGTTGCTATTATCATGATTCTTTCATGAATGTGCTAAAAAAAGAATTCCAAGGTGTTTTCCACTGACAACTGTTCTTTACCAAAATATGCGTTCTCTTTTTCTTTTTTTTTAAAGAAAAAAATTTTAAAGGAAAAGTGCAGGCAGGAACGAAGGTAAGTCGGCAGGCAGGTAGAGAGAGGAAGAAGCATTTTATTTTTAATTTTTATCAGTTCACATAGGTTGTTTCCCCTGGGCTCAACTTTTGACCTGTGCTCTTTTGGAGGTAACTGACCTAACCACTACTCCATCAGAGCATGCTGTCCCTTCTCTTTTTGAGCACACGGCTGGCCTGCATTTGTCTGTCTCTCTCCAGGTAGATGTGACCATGTGATGGAAGATGAGATCACTCCAGATGCTCTTGTCCTCGTAATAGCTACTTGTAGTGGAGATTTTATTTTATTATGTCATAATAATCACAAGTCTACTTGCTTTAAGGAGAAAGTGTCCTATTACTTTTTTTTTTGACCCTACATTTTTGAAAAACTTTTTGAGTTCTTGAAGAGGAGCCAGGGGCAATTTGGGGTGACTCTGTGAATCCCGTGGTGGTTACAGTATCTGGTAAATTAAGAGGTATGCCTAGAAAACAGGATGGTTTTAATAAGTTTATGGACTGGAATCATAGTGTTGAGTTTGATGAAGACGTTCCTATGAGACAATGTTGACTTCAGCCAGGTGCCTGACTGGAAATTTTTCTGATACCTAAGCAGAAGACCTAAGAGTGAGGGGACTTTACACCACCGAAAGTAATAAGGAGGCAGAAAAGAGAGGCCATTTCTTCTTTCCTTTGCTTTCTGCTTCTCTGGTGTTCAAGATGGTGTGGATGGTATGGAGATGGCGTCTCTAGGGAAGATGCTGTAGGAGAGAGCCAGAGACCTGGCAATGCTAATTAGATGTGAAAGTATTTGAGTAGTGTTTTGAGGACATGATGATAATTATTTCAAATTTTGAATGCCCAGAATTATAATATACCTCGCTTTTCCAGGAATTTACTCACTGTCATTCACTTCTAAGTTTTCCTGGACAGCAGCCTTCTTCTTCCTTCCCTAAGATAGTTGGTTGTATCCTTATGTATGTTTGTATTACATTAAGTAAAATGCATTTTTATACATTTATGTCAAATTAATTATTAAATTGCATTGTTGACTTGTCAAAATTTTATTGAACACCTACTCGGTGTCAGGAACTGCAGAGCACATCATGGATACAAAAATGAATTTGAAGCAAGGAACTCAGAGGAGAGTAGGGGAGACTCAGAAGTGACTCAACAGTCACAGGGGTGTTATGACTGAAATATGCATAGGGTGGACTGAGAGTTAGTAGGAGACATGTCTAAGTCACATTGCAGGTGGCGCCCAGGAAATCTTCCTGGGAGTGATGACAACAGTATCAGTTGAAATAAATCCCTAAAGAGAATTGGGAGATGGCCAGGCAGAAGGGGTGCGGGGGGAGATTTTTAAGGCAGGGGAATAGCGTGGGCAAAGACATATAGGTGCTAAAGGGCAAGAGGCATTCAAAAACCATTAAGGAATTTGTTGGAGATGAGTGTATGAAAAACACAAAATTTTCTAATTTATTTTGCTTTTTAATTGAGGTAGCATTGGTTTACAACACTCTATGAGTTTTAGGAGCATAGTTTCATAGCTTGATAAATGTATCGACTATACTACACCATGCCCACCACCAGTCGTCTAGTTACCATCCTCCACTATCTTGTTGACCTTGTACCTTGTTCCTTCCTGCCCCTACTCAGGTCTCCTCTGTAACCACCATTTTGTAGCCAGAGTCTCAGGCTTGTTTTGTGTGCTCGCTTGCTTGCGAGTGAGATCATACAATATTTGTCTTTCTTTTTATGTTTTATCCGCTTAGCATAATCACCTTAAGTTCTATCCAGATTGTCACCAATGGCAAGATTCACCTTTTTTATTTTTTATAGCTGAGTAGTATTCCACTCTTGATACATCTTTACCCAACCGTGTGTCAAAGGACACTTAGGTTGTTTCCATGTCTTGGCTATTGTGAATAGTGTTGCAGTGAACACAGTGGTGCACATCTCTTTTCGATTAGTTCTTTTCTATTCTTTAGATATATACCTAGAAAAAGGAATGCTGGATCATATGGTAGTTCTATTTTATATTTTTTTTGAGGAAACACTAGTGTTTTCCCTAGTGGCCACCCCAATTTACATTCCCACCAATAGTGTATGAGGGTTCCTTAAATAGTTAGAAATGACTGATTTTGTGTGTGTATCTTTTCCTACTAGTTTTGAGTTTAGGGAGCATGAGTTGTATATCTTTCTGTCCCAATATCTAGAACACTGGTACTGTGTCACAGATACCTGGTGGTCTCAACTCTTGAAATGTCTGGTCTGAAGTTTAACTCTAACAGGATGGGCCTTCAACTCTGAAACAGCTGGAAGCTTCTTTGCAAATGACAAAAAGGAACACTAAATATTTAATACTCAAAAGTTAAATATTATTTATAAAAGTAATTTAATATAAATGGCTTTCAGCAAATCCTCATCCATATTTCATGACTGCAATGGGTGTCTGGGTTCTAATGTTTGTGAGCAATTAATTTTAATAGTTATGTCCTCTCAATTTCCCTATCTTTCTCCTTCGCAGACCCCTAGGTCCATGAGGAAAATGAGGAGCTAGACATCAGATGTCACTCTGGACAGAAAGATACACAGAGCCCTGAGTGGAGGCCTCCACATGACAAGTTAATAGGCTTTTGAGAGTTCTAAGTGGTACATATGCTGTGATGGTGTAAAACCCTCAAGTATGGTGCTGTCTTGGTGACAAGATGCCTTTATTCCCATACTGAGTAGTTTCATAGTTAGGTGATCCCTCCTCAGTGATCCTGTAGAAACTTCCTTGCCTTCTCATAACACCAATAGATGTGATAACAACTCAGAGCCAGGAGCTACCGGGAGACTATGATCTTCTATTCCATTAACCCTAGAATGCTGGCATTTTATCCATTTTTCAGACAAAGAAACAAGCTCAAAGAATGAAGCTACTCATGTTCGTGTCGTGTTTTGCTGTTTTTCCTCTTTGGAGTGTCAGTTCTGCGTCAGTGGGGATCATCACAGTCCCCTCTGTAACCACACTAGTAGAGTGAAGGGGAAGGGTATTCAGTGAGTTTGCAGCAAGTGTTTGTTGAATAAATAGATGAATGAAAGCAAGAATCAGTACTAGGAAATTATGATGATATTAAGCACTTGCCATCTTACAAAGACTATTTTTTATATGAAAGGATTTATTAAAAAATCAGTATGACACTCCTACATCAGGACGCTGTCACATTGAGCTTTTAAGACAAAACTTGCTCTATAGCACGGATAGATGGAAGGGAGACATAATGCACGAACTGATTCTGAAACAGAGCAATTAAGAAATAGGATGATAAAAGCAAATTTCTTTTAGTGAAAACTCAGAATTAAACTTCAAAGGGACCCAATGTCATACATACTTCCATTGGGGATCTTGATACAAAGCATTTAACGTGAACTGCTATTAGTAGCTGGCAGGAACCACCATCAAAGGCATCATCCATTGGAAAAATACTGCTTCACTGCCTACTGGGGATAAGTTGCGAATGGAATAATTTAAAATGATCTGTGGTTCGCTTGATGACCACCTAGCCTGGACGCTTTCGCATAACCACACTCCTGGTCATCACTTCCCCAGGAGCTCTTCCTACAAATCCTCTTGTAGATTCCCGCTGCTGCTGTTGCTGAAATTGTTCTTTAAACATTGATACTTTTATTTCACATTTACTAAGACTCACATTCACAAAGATTTTATTTTTAAAAGAAAGATGCAGACAGGAGTGAAGGCGAGTAGACAGACAGGCTGAGGGAGGAGGAAGACACATTTATGCATTTTATTTAGTTCTTTACCTTGGCTGTTTTTCCCGGTCCCCAGTCTCATCCCTGGGTGCTTGCAATGTAGGTGGACTACATCTGTCAGAGGCAATGGACTTAACCACTAAGCCACAATGTCATGCCCACAGAGACTTTTAAAGGGACCAATTTTTTCTAGGAATGAAGGATTGGTTGATTTTCTCTGATGCAAATTTTCTCCAACTGCAAATATTCTCTAGATACTTTGCAAGGGGATTGGAGTGCAAGAGTGAGCCCAGTGTGTTCCCCTTCTCTAGACTTAAGATTTTGTAGTAGTAAACGAGTAGAGGGGGCGATAAGGGTTGCAGATTAACTTTCTTGATGCTTTATCTTCAACTCTGACCTTGGCTTACACTTCTTTTCCTGCTTTGTTTTTTCACTTTTTTTTTTTTAAAAGGAAAAGGGCAGGCAGGAATGAGGATCAGTAGGCAGCAGGAAGAGAGAGAAGGAAAAAGCACTTTATTTCATTTCCATTTAGTTGTTCACTTTGGTTGTTTCCTGCTGGACCCAGGACTTGAACCCAGCAGTCTGTAACCTGGGCTCCTTCAGAGACGATTGACTGACCTAACAGCTACTCTACCAGGGTGTGCCCAGGGTCATGTTTTGCTAATAGGAAAGTCCTAACTTTGGTTGTGATGACGGGGAGGGCTGAAGAATTGCAAGATTTTCTCACACTTGTATTATATGTTGTGGAAAATACTCTTAGCTTTGGTAGTCTCCATCCACAACTTCTTTGCCTTGAATAAACATAGACTGATGCACCAAAGATGCAAATTTATGCAAATATAGTCAATCCTCCTAAATGAGTCACTGAGGTCATACAACTTGTCCTTTGCAGTTTTCTACTGAGCTGAGTGCCCCTGGTCAGCTGATAACAGACCAGTGAGAAGCAATGTGACCTTTTGAGGGGGAAAGTGGAGGGATAG
Source organism: Solenodon paradoxus (assembly GCA_004363575.1). Taxonomy (NCBI): domain Eukaryota; kingdom Metazoa; phylum Chordata; class Mammalia; order Eulipotyphla; family Solenodontidae; genus Solenodon; species Solenodon paradoxus. The sequence continues at coordinate 37,892 of RJWH01001112.1, forward strand.
TTGCGGGAAGAAGTAGGCTGAATGCCAGAGCCCAGCCCACTTTTCCAAATCATGAATCATATCCCAGTGAAAGGCCATCTTCAATTCAATGGACATTGGCTGCTTATTATGGACCAAATTTTGTGCTAGATGTTTGGGGATCCTTGGCCAAGATTTGACATGTCCTAGGATGAAACAACTGTCACAGAAATGGAGAGGTAGGGAGGTACAATGCTTTTGAGAACTATTAACTCTTGGTGGCTAAAATATGGGTGAGGGAAGGGCTGAGATGAGTGAAAAAAGTACTCTTTGCAGAAAGATTACCAGGATCCAGACAAATGAAATAACTTACCCCAAGTCACAGAGTTAAAGGGGTAGGCTCAGGAGTGAAACCTCTGTTTTTCTAAGGGACAGTGTTACAATTGCTTACTTTAGTGATGAAGAACATGGGCTTTGGAATCATAAGACCTGGGTTTGGGCCCTGACCTGTCCCTTCTTAGCTACGTGACCATGAGCATGTCACATAATTTCTTTGAGCCAGACTTTTGCAGCCTCCCTGGTGCTGCAACTTCAGAAGATGGTGATGAGGGCGAAATGAGGTAGCACTGGAAAGGTGCTGAACAGCTCGTGGGCATCCCGTGAGCACTGAATAAGCAGCAGATGTTAGAATCTGCTAGAATGGTAGATCTTAGAGTGCCTTTATCAAAGCCCACATAGGAATGAAGATAAGGAAGCAGGAGGTCCTACAGGGTCTTAAGTGAGGTAGGATGTGATAGAGAAAACACTTGGATTAGTGCCTGTGGTTGCCTTATTTGGGGATTTGGAAGCATAATGATTTCTGAATTCTATACCCAGAGATTATCTCTATCACATTATTTTTTAAAAGTTACTGGTGATTTTAATTGTGCAACTAAGTTGAAAATCACCAGGCAATCCAGGCAAGCAGATGGCTTTCATGCTAAAGCACTATCATCCCCACCTCTGTCTCCATGGGACTGGGTTCCCCGCGGGCAGGTCACCAGTGCGTGTCCAACAATGTCCTCTGTCGGGTAATACGAGTCAGTTATAGAGCTGACAGTGGTGTTAACTGACCCAGCAGCCAGGGACTCTGCCCTGAAGTAGCGTTTGCTGGGGCCAGGCCCAAGGTTGACATGTGGTGGTGAGAGATGACAAATCCGATAACAAGTGAGGCGACAATGGCAGGCTAGTCACACCTGGATGACCCAAGGTGCTTGTCTATCAACCCGGAGCTTCCTGGGTCTCTTCACTGCCCGACCCAGGTATATTTCTCCGAAACAGCCGTTCCCAGTCATTGCATAGTGGCAGGCTTCTAGGTCCTCTGTTATGACATATGTGCTGTAGGAGAGGAATTTTGCTATTATAGTGAAGAGCACAAATCTGCAAATGATTGCAAATTTAATTATATATGCACACATGTATATATGCATATCTATCTGTCTATCTGTCTATCTATGAAGGAAATGCGGTTATATCTACTTCTCTTCTTTGCATTTGTAACCAGCCAAGGACAAAACACAGGCCATCATCTAACAGCAGGGACTGCTTGCTGCCCTCTTCTCATCTATTCTTGTCCCTCCTTGTATTCCCCACCCAACAATCAGAGTCATCTTCTTAACATGGAAATCAGATTGTGTCCTTCTCCTGTTGAAATTTGGGGTGCCTTCCCATTGTACTACAGTAAAATATAAATCCCTTTCCTGGTCCTCAGGACCCTCCATGAAATGAGCACACCAATCCCCCGGCGTCTTTGTCCTGGACAGCGACTGGAGCTCTCTCAAAGCCAGAGCTCTTTCCCACTTTGGGAGTTTGGGTTTTCAGTTTCTTGACCGTCAAACTCCTTCATCCCAACTCTTTACATGATGGATTCTCCAAGTTTACCTGATAGAAGGAGCCATCCCTGACCACCTGAGCTGAAATAGAGCCCCACACTTGCTGGCACCAGTCATTTCTATCACATCACCCTAACGCTTCCCCCAGAGCAGTGATCACCATTGTTGATGACTAAATCTTATTTTCTATTTGTCTATCAGTATACAGCAGCTGTTCTCACTAGTTAACAGAACTGCTCTAAGACTGGGAACTTGTCTGACTTATTCACCATTTTATCATCAGCATCTAGCACTGTACCTGACACGAAATAAACATTCAATAAATATTTGTTGAAAGAAAGGATGTATAATTTGATCATTCGGTCACTCTTATTCACATTCTATGTTCTAGAGAAGGGCAGGAAGGGGTGAAAGGATAACTGGTCTGCAATCCCTTGCACATAAATGGAGTAAGCCTGTGGGAGCATTCCTTGATTCAGTCAACTTATGTAGACTGAACACTTGCTCTGCCGGGACCCTGTACTAGGTGCTGGGAGCGCTGTTACAACAGGGAACCATGTTCCTGGCTCTGATGATGTTTACAATGAATCTTAACAAGTGAGTAAATAGGATATTGCAGCAAGTACTACATTCCCTGAAAGACTGATTGGTGACAGGATGAAGTGGTCAAGGGTAGACTACTATAGAGAGGTTAGAAAGAGAAGGCTTCACTGAGGAGGGGGCCACTTACGGGGGACCCCACAGAAAGTGCCTCCTAGATGGATGTCTTCTATCTCGTGACGATGAAAGAAAAAAAAAAAAAACTTTCAAAGTCACTGCTCTAGGAGATAATGCTCAAGTTTTAATTAAAATCCACTTAAGTCAGATGCTGGTTTGTTCCCTAATAGTGATTAGCACTGTCTTAGATAATTAACAGCTCTTAGATTTGGAGGGGGAAATAACTTAATTATCTGCCTGACCTTGATTTTGTGAGTGTGGAGTCAAAAAGAAGGAAACAAGCCAGGCTCTAGCCGGACAGTGGAGATGGATGTAGAGCCAACTCGATCTGGCTGTGAAGAAATCCACTGGGCAAATGGGAAGTGCATTTCTCGAGGGAGTGTGGGATTCCAGGGATTGGGTTTGTAGTTCCCTAGTTCTTTCCCACTACCTGTCATGGTCCAAATAGCTGCTCCCATGCCATGGCTGGTATGATCTGGACCAACAAAATCTGTCCACCCCCCTGGTTTCATGTGACCCACTTTTCTAGAGACTAGAATGAAAAAGCTCACTGAAGGAAACTCATTTTCCTTTACCTTCCCTGACTCAGGGAGGCTTGCCCATAAACCCAAGTTAAGAGGCTCCCTCCTAATTGAAGTAACAAACTCTCCACAGCCCTCATTTCCTCCTCCTCCTCCTATCAACCATTCCTAAGTCACAGACAATCAGACTCTGGAAAGCTGTGGATGAGAGAGCCTGGCATCTTCATTCAAAGTCAGGCAAAGTAGTATGTGGTCTTTCATTTTTTCCCCCCGATTCCACATCCTCCTTGCCTCCCCGCTTCTCTTTCACTTCCATTCAAGTCAGCTTTGGATTAGAGTGTCAGATCAACTTTTAATTCTCTTTTAGCAGATTTTTAATTATCCCGAAGCCACACTGCGAGGAGGCTGATTCAGAGGCTCTGGATAGCTTTCGTCACCTCTGCAGATCACGTAGGTATCGTCTCTATGGCAACTGAGCCTTGGTGGGTAGGAGCAAATAAAGCTCAAAACCAAAGGTTCATTGCTATTTCATTTCCACTTTTTTCCCTCTTGAAATTCCAGCATTGTGGATAGAGATTTAATTAGAATCAAATGATCAGCAGCTTGAACATCTTCTTTCTTATTTTGGGAGTTAAAAAAAATGACTGCTGGTTTGGAAAGGGAAGTGAGGGATGGTTTTTCTATTGGCCTCCGAAGCTCCTTTTCCCACCTCTCTAGGGGACAGACAGCTTAGATGATTGACCAAACAGCCTGGCTCCTTGTTGCACTAGGCATAGCCTACTCCTTGATTATGACATTAATTTGATGTTAATAAAATTATTGATAGTGCTGGCCACATTTTTTTAAAAAAGTGTGTGACCAGGCTTCTACTAAGAACGTATGTATATGACTTCATTTAACTGTAAATGTCATGAGTCAAAGATTCTTAATCCTGTTCTACAGATATAGAAACAGCCCTGGAGATATGAAAAAACTTGCCTCTGGTCATCTAACTGGTAAGCTGCGGAATTGCATTTGGATTCAAACTTCTCTGAGTCTAAAATTTTTATTTATTAGCTAGTTCCCAAATTATGCTCTGTGAGGCTCCAACTTAGAGAAACTAGGAGATTTGTGGAGAAGGGACTTCGACTTCCTTTGTTAGCTGTCCTAAATTAAACGTGTGAAGACATTTGGCTAACCCCATTCTCTCCCTCTGAGTGTTCAGCAATAATAGTTATGAAATAAGAGTATTGTGGTTGACATTCTATCTTCTAGACAGTTTCTCTGTTTTCCTAGAATGAAAAATAATTAATATAAGCTCTCTAGTTATCTTCATCCGATACGGTCTGTGACATCATCTCTTGCCCCTGCTCTTCTTCCTTTCTGGAATTCTCCTTCCTCTTCTATATCATTATATAAATTTATGATTTTTATCCTTTAGAGTCCAGTTAAAAACACAATACCCTCGATGAGATGTATTTTGTTTGATAACTATGGCTCCCATTTTTCTTCAGTCTCATAACCATTCATTTTCTGAATTGTGTAGTCCTGGTTAGCAATTTAGATTCCAACCCGGATTCCTCTGTTTGTATGACCACTTTGCCATTTAATACTTTAATGTTCTCAAACAAGTTATTTCTCTGTGATTAGTTCCCTCATTTGTTTCCACAGTGGAGCACCTTAACAGAAACTCCACCTTAAAGGGTTCTCGTAAGATTTAAATACATTTCTCTAGTAAAATAGTTTGAAGGATACACTGTTCATGACTAAGTACTGCATAAGTGCTTGTTGTTATGTCTTCTTGTGATTTATAAGAAATACATATTTAGTTCATTCCGATAATCAAATATATTTCTCATACATATTTGGTCTTCATAATTCCTGATTCCCAGTTCCCCAAAGCCTGGGGATTTTCTTTATGTGTTGAGAGTGTTGATGGTATCTCTTGTCGTGTTAATGAGACAGTTTTGGGAGGCTTGGAAGGAGGGAGACTGGTTGTCCTCAATCATCTGATTAGAGGGATGGAGCCCTCGTCTCCCTCCAGACCTCCGCGGAAGGGAGAAGAGCTGGAAGTTGAGTTCAGTTGCTAATGGCCAAAGGTTTAATCATATTTGTGTAATTAAACCTCCATAAACACCCAATAAGAGGGGACTTCAGAAAACTTCCAGACTGGTGAGTATGTGGAGATTTGGAGAGAATGATGTGCTGGTGAGGGCGTGGAAACTCTGAGCCTTTCCCCATACCTCAGCCAATACGTCTCTTCCATCTAGTTGTTCCTGAGTTATAACCTTCGTTATCAATCAGTAATCTGGTGAGCTAACAAGATTCCTGAGTTATGTGAGCCCTTCTAACAAATTAATCAAAGACAAGAAGGGTGTCCTGGGTATTTCTGATTCGTAGTCAGTCTGTGGAAAACATAAATAGTGACCTGGGCTTGTGACTGTCACCAGAAATCTGAGGAAGGAATCATGGGAGCCTCTAGTCTGTAGCTGGTTGGACAGAACCCAGGTCTTAGGGCCTGCAACTGGTGTCTGAAATGGGAGGGCAGGCAGCCTTGGGAGATTGAGCCCTTTACCTCTAGAGCTGATGGTGTCTCCAGGTGGAGAGTGTCAGGATAGAGTTGAATTCTCAGACATCAGCAGGGAGAATGGCTGTCGGTATAGGGAAGCCTCCGCATACATTCTAGAATCGAGGTACCTGCCACCTACACACACGTCTTGCTCATTAATTGTTTTGTTTTATGTTATCCGGGACAGAAATTCAACTCAAACATATCTAAGCATAACAAGGGAACTTACTGGCCCTTTACATGAGAAGTCCAGTCAGACAACTCACATCAGCATTACCTGATCCAGGGACATGGTGGAGTCACTCAGTAGTGGTTCTCTCTGTGCTCAGTTGTGATGTCCCCTCCAGCATCAGGTTTACATCTTCCCACTCCAGTAACTGGGCAACACCTCTTTCTTGTTAGCTCTTGCAAAAGTTCTGGGACTGGCTTTCGTTGACCCAACACAGGTCACGTGTCTACTAGCCTAACAAATGACTGTACCAGATGGATTTTCATTGGACAGGTTTTGGGAACAGAGGGTAGAGTAAGCCCGAATCAAATCATGTAGCAATGGTGGTAGGGTTCCCTAAAGAGGAATCAGAACAGTATTTCTTATCCCATTCTTATGGGGAGCTCTTATTGGGAGGATCATGTCAGACTCCTCTTTTATGTTTAATGTTGGCCAGAAACTCAAGAAATGACTTTCTGGTTGATGGATTTGTATGTGGTGTCTGCCTGTAAGATAGGGAAGTGAGACTCCTGACTCATTGTCTGGAAAACCAGACCCATTCAAAGCTGCCTTAGAAAGTTGGCTTTGGGAGAAGAAACAAGGAGAAGAGTGATATGGTTGGGGACGAGAGGAAGCTTCACCTGCATTTTAATGTTTTATTTTTCAACAAAAAGTATATGAAACAAATCTGGAAAGATATTCATATTGGTTAAATCTGGGCAGCAGGAACTTGGGTATTATAATAGGCTTTTCTTTTTCTGCATGTTTGATCTATTTCCTTTAAAAAAATAACAAAACTAAGTAAAAAATAGTAACTATTAGCCAGGCATCATTATTTTCCCCCTCCTCTGAGTCTCCTAGATACCAAAGGAGAGCTTAGCAATCACAGAATCCCTGGTGGTTTTCTGACTAATGTCATTTATCAAAGTCAATCCTTACTCTCTTCATGCTCAGCTAATAAAACACATGAGGTTCAGAGTCATCTTAAAGGAAAGCTCAACAGTCCCTGAATGATTTAGAGAAAGAGCTTTACCTAAAACCTACTATGAGAAATAACAATGTCAAAATTTATAATAATTCTGATAGTAGTTATCCCTTATCGAGAGTTGACTATTTCTCAGGTACTATGCCAAGTGCTTAATATACATGGTCTCATTAATTCTTCCAACAACCCACTGAGATCAGTAAGACTATTGCTCCTCTATTGTAGATGAGGAAGCAGTGGTTCGCATTGGTTGTGTCATTTGTCCATGGTGACAAAATTATATTTGCGGGACATGGTCTCAAATCCAGGTCTGTCCTCCATTTACTCAGTAGTAGGATGAGGCACCAAGAGATTTTAACAGCTGATAGTTCCCTATCCAAGGAGTATCACTAAAGATACATGGATCCTGAAATTTGAATGTCTGACTAGACTGTGCTGCTTATAGGTTATGTGACCTTGGGGAAATCTTTCCAACTCTTTGAGTTTTAGCTATACATGAATGACATGAGAAAGATAACACTTACATCAGAGATTTTCCTGAGGATTAAATGAGAATGTACATGTAAAATGTTCAGCATAGTTTTTGGCAAATAGCAAATGTTTAATGATTTTTTTCATTTGCAAAAGGTGAGTCTTCACAAATCCATTCCATTTTAATCTCTTTAATCATAGTATTATCTCTCAGCACTTTTTACTCATTTTATATTTATTATTTTATTTTATTTTTAATTGAGGTAACATTGTAATATGACATCATATATGTTCCAAGTGTGCATTATAAATCAACATCTGCATATATTCTACTAGGACTTTTTTAAATTAATTTTTATTACATGATTAAACATATTTAAATGGTTTTTCAATACTTTTCCTGAAGCCAGCAACACCTTTCCCTGGATGTCCACTTCTGAAAGTCAACCACTTTTGATTCTATTAACTAGTTACTTCTGGGACTTTACCTTCTTCTTCTTCTTTTTTTTTTTTTTTTTTTTTTAAGTTGAACTTTCTGCTTTGGAATAACTGTAGATTTACATGTAGTTGTGCTAAAAAAATACTGAGAGATCCTGTGCACCTCTTCTCTAGTTTCCCCCAGTGGTAACAGCTTGCAAAACTATAGTGTGGCATGGCAACTAGGATATTAACATTGATACAATAAACAAGCAGAACCTTTCCATCATCCCAAAGACCCGCCATGATGTCCTTTTACATTCACATCCACTTGCTCTCTCCTTAACCTCTGATATCCCCTAATCTGTGGGTCATTTATGTAATTTTGTAATTTCTAGTAGTTTATATAAATGAAATTTTATAGTTTGTAATCTTTTGAGCTGGATTTTTCAATTAGCATTATTCTTATGGATTGCTATGTGTATCAGTAGTTACCTTTTTATTGTTGAGTAGGATCCCATGGTTAGCTGTGTCATTCATGCTCAGCACTTTTTATATTGACACTCAATTACGTATTCACGGGGCCCCTGCATTTATTTTTAGGGCCAGTAACACTTTTCTTTTTTTCTCTCCTTCCCCTCTGTCATTGTATCTTAGCCATCCTCAAAATAATGCTTCCCAGCAGTCTTCCACTTGTTTGCCTTCTTCTGCCTTTCATCCCTTTATTTTTTTATGCCCCCTTTCCAAGTATACTCTAAGAAAACCAAGGAGGAAATGTATACATTTTTCCTTCCATTTGATTTCCCTCTGGTAATGTTTTCATTGTTGGGTGCAGAAATTCTTTCGTACTTTTGTACAGAGCATTTGAAGAGTCCTAAGTAACCCAAGTTAGTAAAAACACAACGAAAAGGCTTAATGAGTTTAAATCTCTGGCCTAGCTACCAGAAGCTGCCTCTAGGCAGGCAGAGTTATGTCCTAGAGAAGATCCTTCAACTGCCTCTCCAGGATGACCTTGTCTGTTCCATCAGGAAATGACTTCCCCACGATTGCTTCTCCCAGTCAATTTTAGTAGCAAAACCTCTAAGTGTGTGTGTGTGTGTGTGCGCGCGCGTGTGCGTGTGTGTGTGTGTGTGTGTGTGTGTGCGTGTGTGTGTGTGTTTAGGATAGAAGGAGGGAAGTGGGTTTGAGTGCACAAAGCATAGATTTTCTAAATTAGTTTGTTTTCCTTTTGGATTCTTACTGCCTGTTTCTGTTAAACCCCATCCTATATTTCACCTTGCGTAGGGTTTTTCTCAAGGACAAGGTAGGGTATGACTCAATATTGATGATTGCAAAGACTTTAAGTGAAAGGACTAGTCTTTCCCATTTTAAATTGTCACCAACAGAATGTCTTTCACATGTTAAGGTTTCAATAAGTATTTTTTTGTTTGATATCTTGTTGATTCATGGAAATTAATGATTAATGAAAATAAAAGTGATTCAAAATTTTGAGTCTGACTATTTCTGGGGCCTTGAAAAAATGTTTTTCAGATTTTTCCATTTCTATATTTAAAAAAAAAATCTGACATTTCACCAAGGGATTTGGTTTGTCCCTCTTTTCCATTTCTCTAGAAGAGTGGACTTGGAATCAAAAAACTTAATTTGTGGCTTGGATTCATCATTTACTAACTGTGAGATTATCGGCAAGGCAATTAATCTGTATAAAATGATACGAATGAATTCTCAGGCTGCTAGGACAATGTGGATATCTGTGTGTCCAGAATTTTCCTAATACAAAGTAAAATATTACCCTTGATGGTTGTGAGAGGGTATAGGAAGGGAAAGTAGAGAGAGATTACTTTTTCTACATGAATATGATGATAGATATTCCAAAAATGTGAACATTGACATTATTCTTCATTGCATGGGTCTTAGAGTCCTTATGAACAGCTCTTTGATAGCTTTCACTTTAATTATTCCCCCAATATTTGCCATATATTTTCCCCTTTCATAAGAAAAATCTCTTCATGTAATTTGTTGCAATTAAAAATTCTTTGGGCTTTCCTGCAGAGCTCTGGGAATATTACTTTTTCTTGAAGATCTCAGTGGAGCAAATTAATCTACATTCAAGCAAAATTAGAGATTCAATTACATGATAACCTTTAAAAGGATAATTATATTCTTAATGCCTTCAGCTTTGTTGTTGGAGCTGATTTCTGAAGGCTCCCCTTCAGCTTAGCCTCTAATTGTACACCCGAGGTCAGTGGTGATTCTTCCTCTGTACTGTGTGGTTTTCATAAAATGCAGAATTTTTACCCCCAGAAAGGCATTGGGACACCAAGATGCCTGAAACATTGACCATTAACCTAGATATTTCATAATGATAGATTGAGTAAGAACAAGTAAAAAGAATAGCAACGGAGAAAAACAGTTGTTGCTGAAATGTCAAGTCACGAGGGAGGCCAGCTGGTCAGCTATTACTTCTTGAAAATCATATTTACAGGGAAAGGGACTAACATTTCTGCCAAGTCTGTCATGTGCTACATTACTGGTCGAAATGCTTTAACTATATTATTTGATTCCCCTTTATAATTAGTGTCAGTTCATAAATGCAGAGTTGAGGTTCAAAAACACTGATTATATGGTATGTACAAGGCTGCACGTGTAAGGGACAGATTTCAACACAGTTCTCTGACTCCAACGCTTCTGAGCTTTTCAACAGATTTTGCTGCCTTGTAGTGGAGGAAACAGTTTCACTAGGATGTGAGGTTGGATGAAAATGTGGATTCTATGGCCTATACCAAAAAGACAGGAAGTGGCAGGTGCTGGAGGGGGTGTGGAGAAAAAGGAACCCTCTTACATTGTTAGTGGGAATGCACACTGGTGCAACCTCTTTGGAAAACAGTATGGCGAGTCCTTAAATGAAGATGAATCTACCATTTGATCCAGCAATCCCACTCTTGGGCATATACCCAGAGGATACAAAATCTCTAATCAGGAAAAAATAGCTGCACCCCTGTGGTCATAGCAGCGCAGTTCACAACAGCCAAGACATGGAAACAACCTAAATGTCCATCAACAAATGATCGAGACAGAAGCCGTGGTATCTATACTCCATGAAACTCTATGCGGCCACTAAGCAAATGAAATTGTGCCCTTTGCAACAATTTGGATGGAACTGGAAGGGATCAGGTTAAGTGAAATATGTTAGAAGGAAAAAGAGAAACACAGGATGGCTTCACTCATATGTGGAATATAATGAAATGAAACAAACAGATAAACCCCAGCAAAAACTCTCAGGACACAAGATGATGACAACCAAGGGGGTTGGAGGGGAGAGGGAAGGAAAGAGTAGAAAAGTGGTGGCAAAGGGCACTGGAACTCTGGTGGTGGTTATGGTGTAAAATATTGAGATGCAATTTCAATTTCCTAAAAGGAATATAGCACTATAAACAAAAGAAATAATAAATATTATATATATAAAAAAAAGGTACCGGATGATCTCATTCATAGGTAGAACGTGAATAGATAAAGCAAAGAAACATTAAACAAAATCAACCCTTGGAATTGGCAATAGAACTGAGGTTGCCAGCAGACAACAGGGTGAGGGTGGGGGCAAGTGGGGTGGAGTCCAGTGAGGAATAGTGAAGGACTCTGGGTGACTTGGTTGTGGGAAGGGTGTGTGGATATATTCTTTAAGAAGAGGGAAACTGCACATTTGGATTTATATTACATATTCTTTTGTAAAGCAAAATTGCCTCAGTAAATATTAAGTAAATAAAACAAATGAAGAAAATTAAAAAGTATATTGCGTTGTAAATAAAATTTACCTCAATAAACCACATTTTTAAAAAGAAAAAATATGTTGATTCTAGAGGTGAATTTTGGATAGACAGCCAACAATGTAAACCTAAGTCTTTTCTACTCAGTATCAGGTAACTCCAATATGTCTTCCTCTTCTGAGTCAACTAGTTGGGGCCTGCAGGTTGCTAAGTGGAGATGAGGCCTTGAACTCTGAGGGACTTCCACTGGAGATAACTCATGCAGGGTTTTCTGCTCTGTGGGCAGGGCAAATGTATAGCTAGCAATGATTACCAACTCTGAGCAGGTATTATAAAAAAAAAAGGGACTCTGGGAAGAGCTTGACTGAAGAGATTTGTGGACTCTGAGAACAAGTTTGATGGCTCTCTCTCTCATCTTTGTGACATCCAAGGAATCAATCATCAACACATGTGCTTTATTACCCTCAACCTTGAGGAACAGGGAGGTTCCTGCAAAGGACCATTTTTCCTTCTTCCACCTCTGGACAGTTACCTGGAACGGTATTTCAGCAACACCTGGGTCCCGATTGTTAAAAAAATTCACTGCCTGCCCAAATCAGAGATAGCAAGATCCAGCAGTGCAGACAGAACCCAGCCACAGATAGAGGTGTTGAAAGAAACATGACAATTTGGATGGAAAAATAGTAAGTGCACTTAAAAAGATTCAAGTGTACTTTTCGAAGGACTTTTTAGAGCTAAAAACGCTTCCTCCATCCATAGATGAGTTAAAGCAAAATGGCCACTATTAAGCCAGAAATAGCTTGCTTGGAAGAGCAAATGGAAGAAATTTCTTCCCAGGTACGGACAAAAATATTTCAAAAATGGGAATATATAGATGGTTTAGAAGATAGAATCATGAAACTTAACATGAAAATAATAGATGATCTACATTATTGGAAAAGAAAGGAAGCAAATAAATTTTAAAATAAATATTTCCTTGATATTAGGAGGGCCAGAACATACAGATGAAAGGGCTTATAGAGTTTTAGAAGCATTAATCAGAAAAGATTTTAGGGATGTGTGTGTGTGTGTGTGTGTGTGTGTGTGTGTGCTTTTGTTCATTCAAACTAAATGCTAGTAGAGGCACACCCTGGTGGCTCAGGTGTTGAGCCTGTGCCTGGGCCACAGTCCTAGTCAAGCCCAATGACATGAATTTGTGACCTGGGGCCAGAGGAACAATAACAAGAAAATGGACAACTAACTAAATAAAATGCTTTTTCTTCTTCTCCTTCCTGCTTTCTGCCTGCTCACCTACTGTCATTCCTGCCTGCTTCCCCCATCTTTTTCTTTTTTAAAAAAAGTACTATAGACTGGGTGGCTCATAACAACAGAAAACAGACATTTATTTCTCACAGTTCTGGAGGCTTGCCAGTCCAGGATCAAGGTTTTGCTAGATTCAGTGTCTGACAGCCTGACATCCTGTTCAAAATGCTGCCTTCTCATCATGACTCAACATGGTAGTAGGAGAGAATTTTGGTTCCTTTACCAGCAATCCCATTCATGAGGGCTCTATCTGTACCTAATCACTTCACAAAGACCCCACCTCCTAATACTCTCACACTGAGGGTTAGGATCTCAGTATAAGAATTTTGAGGCGACACAGACATTCAGTCTATAGCAGTGTAATAACATGATCTTCTTGCTGTGTTACTCACTCCACCTCTGTACTCACCCTTACCCAGATAGGAGTGATTTCTGACTAGTAAAACTGAAGGAATAAATTGGGCATGCTTGGCACAGCATCTCCTGCCCTTGAGGTCAACATGTCTTCTGCTGGATGCATGTATTCTCTTTTGCTTTCATGGTCACACTCAGGTTCAAGCATATGTTTGTCTAGCTCTTCTCTGACTGGAGATGATAATTTGATCTTGAAGCGCAGTTAAGTAAGTCTACTTAACTGTACATCTAAGCCATTTTCTTCAACTTAGCTTTCATCAGTAATAAAGCTGACGTTCGATCGTCACCTTTCTAACTTCTATTGTGTGTCTCTGTTGGTTCCAAATGTGGACGAGGAAAGGAGATCTTATTTATTGAGGTTGGTGACGGTGAAAGTGAATAAAGCACCCCTGTGATAGATATGAATATGTACTAGTGTAGAAATAGTATTTTGTTTTAAAATAACAGTAGAGAAACAAATCAGATAATGAATGCAGGAAGAAGAAAATCATTAATTTCAAATTGCTGAGGAAAAATGGAAATGTATAGCAAGTTGAAAAAAAAGGAACAGCAATGAAAAATAAACATAAAATAGAATGGACAAAATAAAATTATTACCATTACACTAAATATTAATAGACTAAATTCTACAAAAAGATACGAATTTTTAGGTTGGATATGAAAAAAAAACTCAACCAATCTCAAGAATTTACATACTTTATGATTCTATTTATAAAACATTCTTGAAATAAAATAATATATAGAAATATATAAGAAATTTGTGGTTGCTAGAGTTTAGAAATTTCAAGAGGAAAAGATGAGACTATAAAATGTGTCTTGTGATATTGGTAAGTTTTTGTCTTGATTGTGGCTGTAATTAGATGAAACCACACTGATGATAAAAGTTACATATAGTAACGCATACACACAAAAGCATGCACAACTTATGAAGTCTGATAAGCTCTGTGGATTGTACCAATATCAATTTCTTGATTTTTACATTGCATCGAATTATGTTAGATGTTACAAGAGAGATTGGTAGAAGGGTGAAGGAAATCCCTCTGTACATTTCTTTGCAGTTTTCTGAGGATCTGTAATCATTTCAAAATAAACATTTACGAAATCTAAGCCCCAACAATATGCTATAGATAAACACCTAAAATAAAATTACACTCGCAGAAGAACAGGTAAACAATGGCATGTTCACACAAAGAAATGTTATAGAAGATTCCAAATGAATGAACTTTTATTATACTAATGCTTGAGTCAATAGCAGAATATAAAAACAAGTGAAAAACTAAGTCTAAGAAGAATCCATGGAGGTGATATTCTTTATATACATTCATGAATAGCGAAAACTAAACTATACATTTAAAAAACTTTTTATTATAAAATGTCAAACATGCAAAATAGGGTACTGTAAAAGTATCCATTTTTCATTAACCACCTTAAAATAGTAAATTCAGTCCAATCCTGTTTTATTTTAAGATCTACATAATTATTCCAATTTATGGATTATTTTGAAGAAAATTAGAGCATTTAAAAATTTAAACAAATGTTTCAGAACAACAGATTTCAAAGAATATCTCTATCATGATCTCTGTATCTATATGTGTGTTATTATATTAAAAAAGCATGAACTGTAACCTGCAAGATTATGATTTCTGCATGAAGGAAGCATGAATACAAAATGAAGGACTTTGGGAGATCTTAGTTGTTTCTAGTGTTTCCTTTTGGGTGAAAATGAACTGAGAAAAATAAGCATTAATTGGATTAATTAAACAAGGATTATAATTAATACAATTATAAATACACTTGATTTTAAGAAATAAAAAGAAAGAGAAAGGAAGAAGAGAGAGAGAGAAAAAAAGAGAAGAGAAGAGAAGGGAAAGAGAAAGAAAGAAAGCAGTGAGGAAAGAGAACTAGGAAAAATTAAAAATAGGAGTATTAGCATTGGACAAAATAACATTACAGATTAAAATGCTAAATAGAGTGAAAAGGTATTATTTAATGAAAATGTATGATTTATTAAAAAATGTAAAAGTTATACATTTTTGTATAAGTCAAACAATTCCCTAAATATGTAAAGAGAAATGTTTACAAATGTCAAAAAATTTGCTAGACATATACCGACAGTGGGAGACTTCATTGCTTCTCTTTCAGAACCGTGTAAGTATGTTCAACAAAAGCTACTTAAGAACAGAAGAATGTATTAATACAAAATATAGGCATACTTATGTGTATAATATGTGGTATATTTACAAAAATCAACACATTTTTGTACAAAGGAAACAATTGCAAATCAAAACCGGATTTTATAGGTTTCCTTTTAAAATAATGATGCAATACTTTGAATAAGAATTTAAAAATGATCAACAGGTCTTGATTACTTAAAATGTTAGGAATCATAGTTTCAAATAATCCTTGGATCAAAAAATAAATTTAAAGCAAGTTCAGCTTATTTAGAAGGCAATATAAAGTAACAGTCACTTAATGTCCAGTTCTAAAGGAACACTTTATTCGTTTTCTGGGGTATCCATGCAAAAGTACTACATACTGAGAAGCTTCAAAAAGCAGTGATTTATTTTCTCACAGTTCTGGAGGCTGGAGATCTCTCAGAAATTGGAAGGGCCATATCCCTTCTCAGCCTCTAGGGGACAATAGTCTTTTGCTTCTTCTAGTGATGGCTCCAGGCATTCCTGGGCTTTTGACTTTAACTTCTGCCTCCAACTTCATGTGACCATCTTCGCTCTCAATTTTTGTGTATGTCTCTTTACCTCTTCTTTTGAGGACACCCATCATATTGGATTAGGGCCCACTCTAATTCAGTATGACCTCATCTTAATTATATTTGCAAACTTATTTCTGAATCAGTTCATATTTACAGATACTAGGGGCTAGGACTTAAGCATATTGTTGGCGGCTCCCATAAATCTCATGACGGAGATAGTGAAAGTTGTACGTGAAGCACAAATTTGAGCCTGAACTATTTTCATTAGTAAGGACAAAAAACATGGTTATTTATCCATACCTTGAGAAAGAGGTCAGTGAAATGAACCAAAGGACTTGGGAAAAGAGATTCAAGAGAAAAGTTAAGAATTATCTGATTTAAAACAAAAACCGATATGAAATAAATTCAAACACAGTTCTTAGAAATACAAATAAAAACCACAATGAGATATCACCTCATACCAGTGAGAATGACCTATATTCAAAAGACTAAAAACAGCAAATAGAGGGGGTGCAGAGAAAAAGGAACCCTCCTACACTGTTGGTAGGAATATAAATTAGTGCAGTCTCTTTGGAAAACAATATGGAGATTTCTCAAAAGATAAAGCTATATCTACCATTAGGTCCAAAAATCCCGCTTCTAGACATATACCCAGAGAATACAAAAACATAAATCAGAAAAAGTATCTGCACGTCTGAGTTCATACCAGCACACTTCACAACAGATAGGACATGGAAACAAACTAATTGCCCACCCATCAACAGATGAAGAAACTGTTGTCTGGATACTCAATGGAATTCTATGCAGTTAAGTAAAACTCAAAATTGTGCCCTTTGCAACAACGTCGATGGAACTAAGTGAAATAAGTCAGAAAGAAAAAGAGACGTATAGGATGATTCCATCCATATGTGGGAGATAAAGAAACAAAACAAATACCACTTTAAATTCGTAGGATGTAAGACTGTGCCTATGAGGGTGGTGGAAGGTGGGAGGGATGGAAGGAGGGAACAAAATGGTGGTAAAAGTCATTGAGACTGATGCCAGGTGTGATATGAAATGCACACATACTGAGGTGCTCTTGCAACATCCTAAAATAAATATAGCAATGTAAACCAAAGAAATGATAAAATTTTATCTAAACAATGACTATATTAAAATGTTATTTAAAATATTCTAGGCCTTTTAAAAACACAAAGTTCTTCATTTTATGACTACAGTAGAAATTTAATACAAAAACCTAATATAAATGATATGAAGAAAGAAAACTGCACACCAATCTTATAAATGCAGAAATTCAAAATAAAATTGTAGCAATACATCCATAACAATGTATCCTATTATCAAGGAGAATTTTCTTCCAGGAATGCAAAGGTGATACAATAGCTGAAAATTTACTAACAAATTATAGGAGAAAATTATTATCTTTCCGTCAATAGATATAAAAATAATTTGACAAGCACCTGTTACTTTATTTTTATTAATATCAGGAATAGATATTGCTGCCCATCATTGTTATTGTTCTGTATTATCTTTGAATGTTGAATAATTTTGATGGAATTAGTGAATGCATTAAGAAAATAATATTGAATAACTGGTAAAATGTTAGAAAATAGATAGTATCAATTTTCTCACTGTTTGTGTACCTAGAGAACACACGAGACTTAAAAAACTATTAAAGTAGGTAAGGGAATTTTCTAAGTAGTTGGATGAATAAATAAATATTAGTAACATGTATTTTACCAATAACCACCAAAGGAAGAAAAAAATATTTCATGACAAAAGTACAGAAACTATAAAATACTTATAAACACAACGAATGCAATAATAAAAACCTCCATATGAAATTTAGGTGGTTACATGTGTACTTTGGAGGTACTGAGATCTTAAATTTCTTGATTACATACAAGTAGCTGTAAGACATAGTTTAAACAAAATCAATAAAGAAATGACAGCGTTCAAAAAATAATTGTAAGTGTACCCTGGTGTCTCAGGTGTTAAGCTTATGCCTGGGGAGTGGTCCACAGACAGCCCAAGAACCCAGGTTTGAGACTTGGTGTTGGGGCGGGAATAAAATAAAATGATTCTTCCTCCTTTCTCTTCTTTCTCCCTGTACCTGCTTTCATTCCTGCCTGCCTTCCTTCTTTAAAACAATAATAATTGTAATACTGATACAAGACAGAGGATTAATATTTTAATGTATCTAGAGTTCTTAAAAATTGACAAGAATGCGACAAAATAGCCAAAATAAAAATAGGGAAAAAGAGCATAAATGCAGGCATAGACACAGAACACAAGTCCAAGCTCCCAGCTAACTCATGAAAAGAAGCCAAATTAAAATAGCAAAATTGGAAAATGCAAGTTAAAATAGCAGCGAGGTAGTACTTGCCAGTGTTCAGGCAAGAAACATATTAAAACAACCTAACATTTATTGGCTAGGATGCAAGAAATATATTAACATTGTACTGGAAATACACATTGTTATGGCTTTTTTTGAAGAGCCATGTAACAGCATCTATTAAATTAAAAATACAAGGAGACGTTGAGTTCAATATTTGATACGTGGTCACTTATCCTACACAAATAGTGTCACTACTAGGAATGGATTTGTGTATAAGGTTGTTTCTTACAACATTCGAGCTGGTGAAAACCTGAAGCCCTAGTGAATTCTCATCGTTCAGGCATTATCCTTATAAATGATTGCAGGTTTATGTCATGGGATTATTACATCGTTTTTGAGAAGCACAGATGAGTGGTGTATCTCTTGCAGTGAAAAAATTTGCACAAAGTGGAATGGAAGTAAAGCAGGCATGTGTGTGAGTATGTGTGTGTTTATAGGACCATGGAGAAACATGTGCTAGGTTATTAACATGCTTGATCTATGAGTAGGAAAAGGAAGACAGGAGGCAAGAATCAGGAAATAAGGGAAAAGGAGAAATAAAATATGGTACTAAAATACCATATATGAGCATATGAGTTTGTTTTTTTGAATACACATGTCTATATTAAAAGAAATAACATAACTGAAAAAAAAGTAGAAGTATCGGAGCAGTGAGTGCCCTCTGGTTTCTCTGCTGCGCTATGCCTGCCTACAAACTGTAGACTCCTTCGTTGCCATCTGACTGTTAATCTGGCTCAGTGCAAGATTCCAGGCAAAAGTTCTGGTGGTTATGTTTGAGCACAGAGGTCACTCGCAGCCCAGTCTAGGGCCAGGGCTCAAAGGTCCTCATCTATAGAATTCTGAGTGTTTAGAATATTACTCAGGGATTTAGTCTTGTTCTTTTGCTTGTATTTTTGGACTGAGACACGTGTGTTCTCAGATTTGTCACACTAGATCCATAAGACAAATAGAAAATAGTCATAGACCTGGGTTCAAGTGATGAGTAAGCAACTTAGTTTTTATTGTCATACGAGGTCAGTGACTGTCCAACTTGAGTGTGCATGGGCATCACTTGGGGTGCTTGTTAAAATACAGATTTCTGGGTCTCATGCCCAGAGTTTCTGATTCTTTTTTTTTAAAAGGAAAGGTACAGGCAGGAATTAGGGTAAATAGGTAGGAAGAGAGAGACAAAGAAGCTGTTTATTTTGATTTCATTGTTCACATTGTTTGTCCCCACTGGCCCAGCCCCAGGTCTTGAACACGGGACCTTGGGATGTAGTGGGACTGCTCCCAGGTTGTATTTCACCACTAGACCACCAGGCATGTCCTCAGAGTTTCTGATTTTGCAGTAAGTTCTGATAAGTTGAATTTCTATTAATTTCTGGAGGATGCTATTTGTTGATCCGAGGACCACGTTTTGGCAGCTACTGAATTAAGCTACTTAATCTCTTGCAACTTCTTGTATTCCCCATTGAAAAAATGAAAATTATAATAGGGTTAGGGTCTACTGGGGTGTGAAGGTCTTTATGAATTCAACTCTCTCCCTTTGTATTTTTGGACACGGAGGCTCAGAAAGGTGAAGTGATTGTTGGAGGACCCAGATGAAATCCCAGTTCCTTTGAGTTCGGCTGCAATATCAGCAGTGCTCCATTGTTTAATGGTGCTTGTGTCATAGTTTGATTTGGGGATGGATATATGAGATATTGCTGATGCAAAGGTCCCTATTGAGCTCTTGGAGAAACAAAGACTCATTTATTGACTCCCAACCTTTGAAGGGAGTCTGATAAACATCTCTCTATCATGGCTAAGTTTGAAACCATTTGATAAATAACATAAAACAGATGGAGGATGAAAATATCATTACATTTCTGACAAAAATAATTGGAAAGATGATGCTTTTATCTATTAGTGAAGGACTTCCAAATGCTAACTGTAAGAATTAGAATGGGAACTAAAGGTTTTCTCCCTAATGCTTTTAAGGTCAGACACTGTCTTACATACTCAATCACATTTAACCATTCCTGCAGACTTACGAAAGAGCTCATACTGTGATCACCGTTTTACAGCTGAGGAAACTGAATCTTAGCACGACAAAGTGATTTGTCCAAAGTTGGGACCAAAATCCAAAGACAGCATTCTCTATGACTGTGTGCACTCAAATTGTGGCACTATTTTCTTTCGTGAGCACTCACTGTGTGCCAGGCATGGTTTATCGGCTTAGATTGGCTCTATGAATTGCCTGAAATCAAGGGTTTATTATTGGGGTTAGACTTTGAGTCCTTGGTGGAGCGGGAAAAGTCCAGGGGAGGCTGCGGTCTTTGCCGCTGATGGTGGGTCTGTGAAGTTGATAGGGTAGGCGGTTGGACAGAGCCGACTGGACAGCGAGAAAGAGCAAGGATACAATGGAACTGTGTCTTTGACCTCCATCCCCCGTGGTGATGTGGGCAACTTGCAGAAGGAGCTGACCCATATTCGAGCCTGGGCTCAAAGACGTTGAAGAATGAGTCCAATCAGCAGCGACCAACAATGATGGCAGCAGCCCAGGGACCCCCAGGGAGAGAGGCTGTGGTGCCCGGTGCCTCACATAGACCTGATCAACTGCGCTTTCACCCCTGCCTTCCCAATCGCACACAAATTTCTTGGTGACCCAACCTAACCCAGGACCAGGTAGGAAAGACAGTTTTGAGAAACTTAGTTCCCATTTGGCTGAATTGGTTGAACGAAACCACCACGCCTTGTGAGAACTGTACATGGTTTCATTTCTCTTCAAAGAGACTTTCCAAGGCAGGAGCTCATGGATAGAGGGGACACTGACATTTAAGAGGCGACACAACTTGTCTCAGGTCCACATTTGCTTAAAAAACAACCTAAAGAACCAAGGGCTTTGAACTCAGGTCTGTGTCGAAACCGGTTCTTACCCACTGCCTGACCCCCCTTGCAGATTCTTCTCTCAGCATCTCGGTGCTGCTCTTGTGGAAACTGATGTCACAGATATAAAGTAAGAGGCTTCACACATGACTGGTCCTGGCTTATTTGGATGCCTCATACGTTTTTCTCAGCTTTCCTCAGTCTCTAGACTGGAGCTTTCTAGCCAGGGAGCTGCCCCTGGATTAGACCTGCTTGGTCTGGGGCAGCAGGACCCTCAGGAAAGGTTATTTCTGTGTCATCACAGCTGCATCTTTTTACCTCAGTGAGTGCCAAGACTTGTAGACTGGCGAGTACTACTCTGGCCTCCTGGGACATGACTCAACTCGCAGAGGTGGAATTTGATGGCCCCTGGGAAACCAGCCTGAGAGGCATAGGAGGAAAAGATGTGCTGCCTGTTTGCATAAGAGACACTGGCTTGAACCTGTGGAG
This sequence comes from Solenodon paradoxus, assembly GCA_004363575.1. Taxonomy (NCBI): domain Eukaryota; kingdom Metazoa; phylum Chordata; class Mammalia; order Eulipotyphla; family Solenodontidae; genus Solenodon; species Solenodon paradoxus. The sequence continues at coordinate 59,509 of RJWH01001112.1, forward strand.
AAAGTCTTCAGGTGATATGGTCAAGGTCCCAGGGGGACAACCAGGTGTCATGGTTTTTTGATTTTTGTTTTATAAACATTTTGCTTTTCTGCCTGTCAGTTCTCCAAATGGAGCTCAACTTATCTCCATAGCAGCTGAGGTGACAGAGCCTCCTATGTCAGCGCTGAGGATGAAGGTCCACTCCGAAACAGCATGAGAGGGAGAACAGAAAGAGGTTTAGCTCTGATCACAGAATCTGGACAATAGTGAGGGGAGGAAATAAAAGATCACATCACAGAATGTTAAATGGAAAATACCCTGTTCTTTCTGGAGCATCAGTTGAGGCCTGAAAGTTGTGGACATTGGTTGATGAATGTACACATCTCAGAAGGAAGTCATCAATCGCCTCAATGCAAGACTTGCTAAGATGGCCACCAATTTACATCATTCTTAATGAGTGCATTTAAGAAGAGTCTAGAAATTCATGAAAACACACCAAACCAAATCAAAACTTCTCCCTTAGATTGAGCTTTCTCAGAAGCAGAATCTGAGTGAAAGATTCATGTTCATGTTTGTGAAGGAAGAGTTCCCTGGAGAAACCAGTAAGGGAGGAAGGAGGGAGGACATGGAAGAGGAAGAACCAAATGAGAGTTCTATTTTGGCTGTGGTCTCTGGGTCAGGCTAATCCCTGCAGAATTCTGGAAAGTAAATTATACCCCAGTTTGTTTTGTCTTGTGTCAAAGGAGCTGGGCTCCTGTACTCCCACACAGGGCCTACTCTGAGCTGTCAGTGCCCAGGGCAATCCTCTGAAGGTCACAGTTGCCAGTATTAGCAACAACACACTGCAGAAGCTGGATGAGGAGCTGATGAAAGGGATCCCCTGGGGCTTAAGTGCAGTTACAAAAGAAGCAATGTCTTCTACAGAAAGGAATTTGTGGGGAAGGAAGTACTACCTCTCCCCACTCCAGCACTTCAAGCCAACAGGGCCCTAAGAGAACCACACATGGAGACTGCTGGTTTCTCTGCATCTCTGCTCTAGTCTTGTGAGATGCTTGCACTAGGAAGGAGTTCCTAGGCCCACCCGATGGCTGCAACTGGCCCAGAGCGTGCTGTGCTGAGAGTTCTGGGCCATCCTGATATGTGCCTTCTAGATGCTGATGGGCATCAAAGCTGGAGAATCCAGAGGGCAGCAACTGGGCATGGCAGGGGAGCCAGGTCAGAAGTGGAGTGTGTCCTATCATGGAGGCTGTATGGCGTGATGGTCAAGGGTAGAATCTGGAAGTAGATCATCCAAGTTTGAATCTAGGTTCTGCCATTTAGTACTGTGTAATCTTAGGTGAATTTCCTGTTGTGACTTACTTTTCCCATTGTAAGGTAGAGGTAATATGATTTATTCTCTTTATACGGCTGTTGTATTCAGAATAGATCTGGTATATAGTAATCTAAATATACAACATACTGTGAGGAGTCAGAGAGAGAGAAAAAGAAGAGGGAATGCATATACATATTATATAAATAATGCATACAATAATATTTATGCTATATATTATGTATATGCACACATACATATATATGGTAATACATGGTATATGTCTTAGATACTATTGTCATTGCTCAAAGTCATTCTGTTATGGTAGAACTGGGATTCAAATCGGCTTCTGACTCCAGAACCTATGGTTTCAACCACCAGGCCATGCTGATCTCGAATGCACATTGTATGCGTAAAGGTAGATAAGTGTGCGTCAAGGTTAGCCAAGTAGAATCTGAAACCCAACTCTGCTATTACTATTAGCTTTGAGATCTTGGCAGATGGTTGAACCTTTCCAAGATTTCAATCGTTTATCCTGCATTGAAATGGCCAGGATGAGGTGAGCTGACACAGATAAAATACCAACCAGAGTCTAGCACAGATAAGAGCCCAATCAATTATGATGCTGCTGTTTCCCTAGGTCTCATTCTAGCTTTGCTTCTTGTCTGCACATTCACCCCTCATTTTTGTCTTTCTGTCCCTGTCGATGCTGCAGTTTGGGTTGGGGTGAAGGGGGAACAGAGAGAGGTAGTCAATCCAGGTTAAGGAGGACATCTCTTTCTGAGAGGGTCTAGGATAAAGAAACGGGAGAGAGGAAAAGGAATTGGCAGTGATGGAAATGTCGCTGACTATGAAGTAGTGCTTTGGGACTTAAATTATTAGTCATTTGACTTTCCTTTTGTGTTTTATTTATTTTCTACCCAGCGTCATCAAGTGCTGAGTTAGGTTTTAAAATTGAATGAATCATCCCATTATCCTTGAGAACTGCATCAAGGGAAGAAACTATTATTGTCTCTTCATCAGTAAGAAACTGATAAACCCGGAGGCTAGATTATTTGTGCAAGTTTATGCAGTTGGAAATAGTATTTTTGGTCAGTGTGCTGGACTTTGGATACTGCTGCTTCCCCAGGTTATAGGATGCTAGTGATGTCAGGAGTTCAACAGCAATATGCCTTTATGAACGTGGGAGAAATGAGGAAAGGAATCCTGTTGCTTGATCACCTACCACATCCTGGTATTATCACAGCTCTGATATGAATCCACATATGAATCATTGATATGAGAGTCCCAGTTCATGACTGAGCAAACTGAGACTTATATTGGAATTTGACACGGCCTTTATGATTCTAGAGATTGTGGTTTTCTCATTATCAGGCTGCTCCTAGATATTTGGTAATTGTTTCTGTTTCAGAGGGCTCCTGAAGTCTGGGGGGGCGGGGGGACTTCCTCTTAGGCAATAATCTTTCTTTAAAGCTAGAGCTCAACTCCATGATGAAAGTAATCTATAGCAATAGGGTGCCTTCATCTTCCATCTGATTGCTGTTGCTTCCTGCCCTCCCCCCCAAAAGAAAACACCCCTCAAGTCCCCACCCCAAAACCAGAGAACTGGAAGAAGCTTAGTGATAGTTTCTGGAAATGACAAACCTGTGCAACCCCCAAAGTCTTCAGAGAGTGATTAGTGGCTATACAATGTAATTCATGAATATAGGTATTTATTGGCCCAGGGTAATATACTGCTAGATTCATTTCTTTATTTCTGGAACTTGGCAAGTCTAACAGCTCTGTAGCAGCACACAGCTTAGTTCAAAACAACATACGTTCCAATAATACTAACAACATTACTGGTAATATTACCATATAACAAAGTGGTTCACACATTGACCCTTCAGAAAAAAATCAAAGAGAGGTCTGTGTTTATTTTCCTAATTTTAAAGACAAAGAAATGGAGAGTCAAGGAAATTACATTGTCTAGAGTCATATATCTAATAAAAGGAAAAGATAGATCTGAACCCAGGCATTTTTGATTCTAAAGCTTCTCCTTTTAATAATTTACTTTTTTGGTGTCAGGTAATATTTTCTGGGTAACACATCATTCCAAAATATAGACACCTAAAAGAGTAACTGCTTTATTTAGCTCATGATTAGTGTGTCAGCTGGAGGGTATTTCTGGTCTTGGCCATATCACAGGCTCTTATTCTGTGCCCTCTCATGTGGCAGGTCCCTGGGAACTGGATGGTCTGGAATGGCCTTTGTCTGAAGGTTGACTGGCCGTTGACTGGGGCATCCTGGTTCTCTTTTATAGAGCCTTTCATCCTTCAGCAGATACTCTGGGCTTGTGCGTCTGGAGGCGGGAGGGGCGATCTCAGTTTCTCAGCATATCCGGAGAGCAAACCTCAATACACCACCTTCTTTCAGATTTCTGCTTGCCCCCTTCCTCCCGCCATCTTAGCCAGTCTCCTGTTGGCCAGTGCAAGTGATACAGCCAAACTGGATTCAACTGATGGGGATTGAAACTCCATCTTTTCGTGGCAGAGAAGCTATTTGTAGCCAGTGCGGCAGTCCATCTCATTAATTTTCTGCCAAGTCACTCAGTCTGGTGAGATAGAGAGATGTGCAAATGATAAGTGACAGATATTTGGAGCACTGCTTATAAATATGGAGACTGCCTGTTTTATTGGATTCCAAACTGCTCTGGGCAACATGGAGCCTGGGTATTCCCTTAAGTGCATGAAATTTCCTTGAGAAAGGAGCCAGTATAGGTCCTGCTTGCATGAGCCCTGGGCCAGCTCAGTGGGGGGATCTTTTGTGTCTGTGGTGACCTGGCCTTGAATCCTGAGATCCTGGCATCATTGCTCCACATCCTCTCCTTGAGAAACCTGGCACAGCTGGAAGCTCAGCTGGGTGTCTGTTTTAGGAAACTGGAAATTAACTTTATGGCCGGAAAGTGCCAAGCACGGCTCAGTGTGCTTTCTGTCTACTTTGAGTACTTAATAGCCCTGACCCAGCTCAGCTGCCTTTTGTCAGGTTTGGAAAATGTCTTTTACATATATTCATGCTCCTCGAAGGCAGTTTATTTCCTTTTGTTATGGTGTGCCTTAGGTGTATGGGAGCAAGGGTGCGTGGGGAGGTGGGACCTTTCATGAGTGGTTCCTTGAGATCTCTTCCTGTGGTGGGTCCTGGACTGTTCCGCAGCTCCATTTCTCACGTCCCTCCCATTGTAAGTGGAGACAAACTAGTGTGGTCAAGTGTGTGGACTCTGAGCATGACTGGGTCCAAATCTTGGCTCAAGTATTTACTCTGTGATGAGGATCAGTTACCTAAGCTTTTTGTATTTCAGTTTCTTAATCGGTAAGTGAAGAGAGTAACAATCCATAGAATTATTGTGAGGATTACATGAGTTAAGTGAATAAAAATGAGTGGAGTAAAGTGCTTAGACCCATGCCAGGCACATAGTAAGGCTAAATAAATGGAACCATCATTATGATTCCCAATTCATGTTATTCATAACAACCACTCTTACTAGGATTAGTATTGTTACTCATCAATGATTCCCAAGCCTGGCAGCGTATCAGCATGATCTCGGAGAGCTTATTAAAAATATAGCCTCTGTGCCATACTCCTGGAGATTCTGATTATGAGATTCCCAGGAATCCATAAATTTTATCAAGGTCAGATTATTTTAAAGCAGTCAGTGCCCAGAGCAGCATGTGGGAGACATTGCTTACCCTATAAAGCTGGGCACATTTCCTTCAACATTCAACATGTGGGGATCCTGAGATGTACGAGATAGACTTTTCAGAAAGACAAACATGTTAAGACACCATTTTGTCCAAGAGAATGCACTCACTTCTTCAAGAGAAAATCCAAGACACAGTCTTTGCCTCAAGGTCCTTCCTCGAAGGGACCCTAATGAGGAACCAAAGTTCCTAATGACTGCTAGTAAGATTTTAATTTTTATTGAGTGCTTACTAAGTGCCAAGAATTACACTGAGAAATTTACTTGGATTAGCACTTTGAATCTTTTCAATAGTCTCATGTAATACTATGTTGTAAAAAAACTGCAGTTGAGTAAAGTGAATATCTTTGCTAAGGTCATGCAGTGAATTGATAGTTCATCCAGCTAATTGTTATTTCATGACTCAGACATATGCTCTTAGCCTCCCAAAGCTTGTGTCCTTACCTATGAATCTTCATTGCCATTTTGACAGAGGTTTCTAGTTGTGTTTTATTATCTGTTCTCTGTTTCTCTAATCATAGAACCCCAAGATTTAACTGGCCACATTTCTACTCATAATAAAGACATTTCTCAGTCTTCTTTGCCGTAGGTGTCCATAAGGCTAAGTTCTGGCTGGTGGGATATGAGTGGAAGTGACATATATAAATTCTGGATCATGTCATTGAAGAAAGGGGAGTGGCTCCCCCATTTAACTCTTCTGCTAGAGTGAGTCCATCATGGTGCACCGACTTGGAACTTAATGGAAGTTAATGTTAATACTTTAGGGAATACGGAGCAGGGAACTGGGTGGCTGATATTGACAGCTACTATGTTCTGCTTATCTAAATTCAGAGTATGAAAGGTGAGATATATTTTGAAACCAAATTTTGTGTATCAACGAAGAATCCACATCCTAACTAATCCGATTCTCTGTTAGTTCACGGTTTAGAAAGATGGCTGCTCTGATTGACCTGTGCAAATTCTGGATCTCAAGCAAAGTTTTTTTGTTTAAAAGGAAAGGTGTGGGCTGGAATGAAGGTGAGCAGAGACAGGCAGGTAGGAAGCCAGAGGAGGAAGACTCGCTTTATTCATTTTATTTAGTCGTTCTTCTTGGTTGCCTTCCCAGCTTAAGGACTGGGGCCTTAGGATACAGGTGGAGGGTATCTGGTGGACTTAACTGTTAAGCCACCAAGGTGCACCAGAAAGGCTCTTTTTGTCCTTGGTGAACTGGTCTGATGAGTTTTAGGCGATCTCTCCTCCTGTAATGGGTGGGCACAGCAGTTGCCAACGGTCCCTTTCAGGGATCAAGGCAGTATCAACGTTCTGTGGAGACTGAGTTTACTAAGCAGCTTGCTGGATGCTCAGACCCCTAAATGCTGGTGAAAGGTAAAAAGGGAAGTTCTCACCAACTGTAGTGTTGGCTCTTGAGTGCTTGTTATCAGCCTTCCACTTACCATGCCATGTTTCTACGGAGAACAGAGTCCCAGACACTGGGGAAAGCAATAAGAGAATGTGACCTTCTGTTCACCTTTGAGATGATCCCAGGCAACTGGGATCCATGGAATGTGTGCTCCACTGCTTTCCCCACTCCTGGAAGCTGCCCAAGTACATAGCATAAGGATAAAATGTATTGTTAGAACTATCTGAACAGTACCCACAATTAAACCCAGTGAAAGCAACTGTATAAACTTTTAAACTTGGGGAGTTTGGGTGGAAAACTACTTTTTTTTGCAGCCACCTATGGCATAGTCTCTTAAGTAACTTCCCTCGGTTATTAAAACTGCTGCCTACCCAGGGGGAAAGGTCTGCCTTTTTGTTTGATCTCTTCTTGCCCTCTATGTATATGGTGCATGAATTTCTGGTTTCACCTGGGATGTTGTCCAGGTTATAACCCAATAGAGGTGTTACTGGAGGTACATTTTCACTGATAAGCAATCCTTTAAAATTTTATGTAGTGTTCTGGTTACGTTTTTGGGTAAGACCCAAGCTCCCAAGTGGAGCTACTCCAGTGGTGTGTTTAATTCTTAAGATACAAGAAACCTGAGAACAGCCACTCCTGGTGAGTATTTGAATAAATGTTTGACTTGATTGGCACTGATCACAGCTGTAATGATGATGATAATATTTAAATATAATGAATGCCAAATATATACTCATCACCATGCCAAAAGCTTTCACTCATTCAAACATTGTAACTCCACAGAGGTAATGTGATTATCCCATTTTCCAGATTAGAAAATTGTCAGGAACTTTCTAGTTATTATACTGTTGAGCTTCTGTCCAACTCACTGAGGACTCAGAAATCTGGAATAAAATCTGTGACAATGACTATTTTTAAAGTACTTCTTATGTGCATGTATATTGAGTGTTTCATGCATTATTTAATCCTTACACCCATCCTATGAACTAAATCTTAATATCAGAGAGATGAGGGAAATTGGGATCCAGAGGAGTCAAATAACGGTAAGTCAAATGACTTAGAAGAGTTACGACCAAGTATTTGACTTCAAGTCCTGGACTCATTAAACGAGTTATGCTGCACTGAACTTACTCAATGAAGATGCTTCTAATCACCCACAAGCAGTTTCTAATAACATAGCATACAAATAATGGGCTTAAAAAAACCATTTTATGGTTAAGCATATTTTATAAAAAATAAAGTTCAGTGGTGCTAAAGGTACTTTTAAGATATCCATTGTACCTTTCAATTGCTATTATATAAAAAGTCGTACTTCGTTAAACATGGGAAAATAATAAATATGACCTAATTTGCTTAATAAATCTATTTAGTGTTCAGAAGATGCAAAACACATAAAACACAATCCAGCAAGAATAGGCACGAATCCTCAAAAGAGATAAATGAAGAGAATCTTATGTGGAATTTTACAATTGTGATAAACACCTATTAAAAAAAATGAAACTTAGACAGATGTGCCCTTAGACTAATTGAACAAAAATCCTTGAAAAGCTCAGTGGTAGGCAGAACTGAAAAAGACAGCTGAAAGAATGAAAAGAATACACAAAAGGGATGACACCTAATGTTTTGTATACACAAGACATTGTATCCATTAAACACTTAAGAGCCAGATGATCTAAATGTGAAAATGCCCTCAGATAAATTGAGAAAAGGTCCTTGAACAAAGCAGCAGAAGAAAAAGTAACCAAAAGAAAGTGAGTATTCTCCAAATAGACTGAGGAGGCCCTATCACTTTTGAAAGTCGTTTGTTGCTAAAAATTTAGGCCAAGATTTCAGGAGAATTTGCTTGCTTTCCTCTTGCTTCTGAATCTCTCACATTACACTCCTCCTCTTCATCCACATTGCCATGACCTGTGTTTAAAATGTTCACTTTTCTTAGAGTCACAGCTGGCATGTGACTTTTTTTCACCCTTCATTTGTCTTCTATCTTGTAAAAGAGTGATTTTTCCTTAAAACATGCAAGACTGATAAGTTACCCCTTTTCTTGAATCTCATAGTGATTTGCCATCTCCGCTGTGACAAAATCTGCCTTCTTAGCTCTGTGCAAACCACATTTTATCATCTGGCTGCTGCTTCTTCTTTATTCTCCTGGCTTGACTTTGCTACACACGGAACTTCCATCCCACCATCATGAGCTGTGATAGATTTCCTTCTAAAATAGAGATGCTGTGCTGGCACCTTCGAGGGGGGACCTCATGGGCACCCGATTCCAGAAAAAATATAGCAAATAGATATTGTAAATGCCCTGCAGGTCTCCAAGGATTAAGAAAAAACAGTGACTGGTTAAGGAAAATACAGTTAAAAACACTGGACAACGAATGGTTATCTTGACAAAACGATGAATGGCACCTCTGTTTCATTCTAAAACTTTCCCCTCCCTTCCTCCCTCCCTCCCTCCCTTTCTTCCTTCCCCTCTTTCTGCTGTGTCAGCTTCATCCTGGACTGTATCTTCTTGCCACACGATGGTAAAAAGGCTGCAACAGTTCTAAGCTTTCAGTCTGCACACCAGACCCTACCAGCACATCAAGAATCCTGAAATTCACCTTAACAGACTTGTTCAGGTCACACGCCCTCCTGAATACAACCATTCTAATCAAGATAAACTGATTGGCTTGAGAACATAAGGGTTCAGTCCTGCAATCAGGATGGAGTCAGCCTTTCCCAGAGTACACGCACTCTTGGAAGTCTAATCAGAAGAGGTAAGGAGCAACGCGTACTGAACTGACTAGCTAGTTTGTAATGTGCAGTAGAAGTGTTGGTGTGTCTCGCCACAAAACCCAGCCAAGTTACTAGAGTCTCACACTGGAGACTCCTTGTGGATATTACACTAAAGACCTTTTGATTTGCCGCTATTTGGGCCAAAAGGAGTTTGGGGGAGGCTGTGGGGAGTGGGTATAAGAGCATTTATACTGTTCCTGACACCCAGCAGATCTGACTCTTGAACCTGGGTATAAACCTCTTAACTGGCTTTGAATCTTGGCCAAGATCATTGCTTTTTGATCTTTACGTTTCCTTATCTGAAACGTAGGGATAATTTCCCTACCTTATTCAGTTTTGTGAGAAATGAATGAGATTATGCATAGAAAGTGCCCAGTCTAGTGCCTGGCTCAGAGTAGATAAGTTCCCTCTTAGTTTATAGTCACTAAATTGACTCTGAAATCACCAGCATAATGACTTTTCCTTGGTCCATTTAGTCCACCAGCCAAGCTCTGGGTGCTCTTTTGTATCTCTGTACACAGAGGTGGAGGTAACTTGGCTCTCGTATCCTCAGCATTTCATCTTTCATCAGGCAAAACCTGAATTCCTGAAATTTCTAATAAATATAAATTTAGTTGAATATCAGTAATAAGCAGTGAGCAGCTGCTGAATCCTGCTGACCTAGAGTAATTTTCCTCTGACCCTGAGAAGTTTCAACCAAAGGGCTGATCCTTTCCTGGTACTACAGAAAACGATAGCTATTCCTTCATTTCTCATCAAGACCAGAGCGATTTGCTCCAGGAGAGCCCCTTAGCTCATTTGAATTAAGTTTTCAGAGTCTAAATCAAGAATCTCAAGGTTAGAAGGCCAGGGAGCAACAGCAAGACATCTGACATTCTTCAGGCCTCCTTTCAACACCTAACCTTGACAATGTTTATGCTCACTGCTCTGCCTTTCCCCCAAACTATCATCACCTGATTGGTCAGCTCAGACAAGTAGGAAATAGCAGCATAAACATTGCTTCAGTGAACCCCTCCTGAATGAATAATTCAGCTTGTCAGCTTGTCGTGGCTCTCTTTGCCCCTAGTGGTCCCACCGTGGCTTACAAGTGAATAAACTCAGGGGACAGCCCTCTCCCCAGGATCATTAGTCTTCTTTCCCTCCACTGAATAAGCTCTCCTGTTTTATTGTACCCTTGGGTTACAGGGGCTATTAAGTCATAAAATAAGCAAATTATTGCTGATGGCCTTCAGTAGATTTTTCTGAAGTCCCTGCCACTCTACAAATGGGGCTTAATTCATCCGTGGCTTCTTGATCAGGAAGATGTGTTTATTTTTTAATTTTCAAGGATGAAAAATATCTTTATATTTCTAATCATAAAGATTATAGAAGTGAATGTTTGCATATTAGACTGTACAGAAAATCATACTGAAGAAAGTGACAATACTAAATTCCAAACCCAAAGATAGTTGTTAGCATTTTTCTGTATGTAGTCCAGATCTTTCTCCCCTTTTCTCTTTCATTTTACATAAACAGAATCTTATTATAAATACAATTTAACAATCACTGAGTATATCTTTTATGCCCATAAATGTAGATCTGTATCATCATTTTTATGGCTTTGTGGTATTGTGTCACACTTTTGTCCCAGACTTTATTTGTTCAATCCCCTGTTGGTGAGTATTTGACTCTGTTTCCAGATTGTGCCGATTAACAATATCACTACAGCATATGAACTAATACATTTTCCCATAAATACCAGTTTATCTCTTTAGGATGCATTTCTAAAAGTGGAATTGATAGACATATTGAAACACTTTGAGTCGTAACCCTAAACTGTCTCTCAAATGATATCACAATTTACATGTCAACAAATGATACCTGAAAGCAGGCCAAAAAAGTTTATTGAAAGGTGAGACTGGGCTTCCACGTCCCCCAAACAAGCAACCTAGCTTAGGCTACTTCAAAATCAAACTTGAAGAATCTATAGAAATAAGGTTCTAAGATGGCAGAATCCAGGAACAAACAAATATACAAGCAAAAAGCAAGAGAAGCCCTAGGGGACTGATGGCTCTCCTGGAGCATGAGGGTAGGAGATGGTTGTGACAAAGGGTATAGGGAAGCCAGAGGCCAGATAAATCTTTAAGGGTTTCTCTCTCACCTCTTTTCCCCACTGCCTTAGGACAAATCAATGTTTGATTCTTTAGAGCTGGTTTACTATTTCTAGTGAGAAGCAACTGGGATGAGGGGTTGATGGAAATAGATGTGGATCGTTCTTGGGCATTCACTCTACCATCCCCCCACATACTTGGGGCTATATTATTGAAAACTAGGATTATGCCTTCTCTTTACACCTAAATAAGGGTTTATAAGTGAAAACCTGCTTAGGGAAGTTATCTGATGAGGGATCATGTGAGTACATTTTAAAGAGTTTAAGGAGTCGAGAGCATGAGGGTCAAAGGAGAAGTTCCCGCATTTCTCATTTCTTCACAGGCTAGATGAAGGAAAAAATTAACATTAGGAAGGATTAGTAAAAGAAAATCCCAAATTTAATAATTTGCATGTGGAGAATTTACATGATGGTACATCCTGAGGTAGAGGGGGCAGAACAATGATTTATATCCTGTGCCGAGGCATGGACAGGGGTATTGGGGGAGAGTGGAAGGGGTCACCATATGTCTAGGAAATAGATTTTTTAGAGAACTATCTACAGATAAAATAAATTTTGGATTATGACCTTCCCAAACTACATTATTCTAGGGGATAAGGGAACAAGACCACTTCAGGACGAGGGGAAGGGCAGGGGCCCAGGGCGTGGCAGATGGCTTCTTTGAGTAAGGGAAGGGCTATAGGATTAGAAGAACTCCTTTGCCTGTGGAGTTGTCCTCTAATGTCCTGGACTTCTTCCTGTCAGAGCAGAGTATCTACAAGAGACCAATTCTGAGAGACTTGAGGTGTTCTGTTTCAGCCCCTACAGGAGGAAGATGAACCCCCTGATTCTGTCTCCTTGTCAGGCAATTCATACACCCCCAACCTGAGGTTTCTTAAGTGAATCAAATACAGTCCTGGCTGAGTTGAAGACATGTTGGTTTGTCTTATTCTTGCCTCTCTATTGAATTATTTAAAAAAAAATTTCACCTTGATTAGCTATACTTTTACCTTGCAATTGTTTCATATATATTTTATTTCAATTAAGTCATTGGTAAACAGGATAGCACCTGTCTTATCTATGACGGGCAGTTTATTCCATCTTATTTGACAGTGTCTGTCACAATAGGAGATAGGCAAGATGAAAAGAAAATGAAACATGGCCTCTGCACTTAAGGAATTATAATCCAGTAATGGAGGTAAACAAAGATGAATATATTATGATGATGTTGTAGTCGAGGTCACACAGCTGGCTCCTGGCAAGATTAGGACTCAACTCTGGCCTATTCTGACCACTAGACTCTTATTTTCCCCTGATGAACACTGTGTGAGTATGTTGTGAAAGATGTATACATTCATGTATTTCCAGTAATGTGTAACTCAGCTTAAATATGTTCATTGCTTATCTCACCATTTGCAGCTCTCCATGAATACTCATAAAACTCCATGTTCACAGTCTTTCAAAGTTATGTGCAAGCACAGAATTATTCCACTGCAGGAATTGCGGAACCAATGGAGCGACCTTTGAATTACTGGAATAGATTCAGTGCTCTAAAGAGTTCACACACACTAACAATAAATGGAGCTCAAGGTCATACACAATTTCATAATAAATTGTGCAAAATCATAATAAAGTATTATATTCACAATGCATTTATGGTAGCTGATTTCTACACGTTGGCAAATGCTGCTCTTGGCCTCCAAGAGGATTTAACTTCTGATTGAGGAAAATGTTTCTAGTTTGAAATTGGGGAAAAATTAGGGACTTTTTGGTCCCTGCTGTTTTCTTCTTGGTTCATTTTTATTTGAATTCCCTAAAGTAATTAGCTTCATAGGTGATTGCTAGCTTTTTCTTCCAAACCTCTCAACAATTCTCAAATATTCAACAATATCTGAATCACAAGGCATCTCTTCAATGCTACATTAAGTTTAATTAACATATGACGCTCTGTAATACATTTATTTCACAAAATGTCAGGTTTCTTCTTTTTTCAAGCCTTTCACACTTACTCTTCCCTGGATGGAATGACCTGTAGCCCATTTACTATCACCGTGTTTAACTTCCCATCTTATTTTTTAGGTCTTAGTTTAGATGCTACTTCTCATTTCAACACCGTTTTCAGTCTTGATGCTCATTCACTTATTCATCTTTTTATTGAAACCATTTAGGACTTCTCATCTGCTATATGCCAGGCACTATTATCTGCTATGTGTAATGATAGGATGAAGACAAAATTCTTGCTCACTTAGAACTTACTAAGAGGAGAGAGAAGATCTTATGTTAACAATCACACAAGGAAATGTAAAACTGCAACTTGGAGAGGAGGCTCCCAATACTAGGAAAAGATAACTGAAGTCTAACCTAGTCAGGATAGGCAGGACCGCAGGACTTACCGGGAAGGCTAAGACTAGCACCTAGTTTTTCAACTCCATGGCTGTTTTTGGGCTTTGTTGTGTCCTCGTATAATTCATATGCTGAAGCTCTAACACCTACTACTTCAGAATATGACTGTATTTGAAGATGGGGTCTGAAAAGAGGTAATTAGGGTAAAATGAAGTCTTATGGTTAGGCCCTGATCCTGTTGGACTGATGTCCTTATAAGAAGAGGAGCTTAGATACAGACAGATTGATCACCATGTAAAGCCACTCTGAGAAGGCCATCTGCCAGGCAAGGATGGAGACCTCAGAAAAAACCAAACCTGTTAATATCATGATCTTGGATTTCTATCCTCTAGAATGTGAGGAAATAGATTTCTATTGTATTATCCACACCATCTGTGGTACTTTGTGATGGTAACCCTAGAAAATGCATACTCTGGTCCTTAGAAGTTTTTCATTTGTTTACTTGTTTTGTCTGTTTCCCTGGCTGACTTAGGAGGATTGAATTTTTTTTCTCACTTTCGTTGCATCAAGCTAGTGCCAAACATGAGACATTTACGCAATTAATATCTGTGGCCTGTTGACAAAAAACACCACGTGTATGTCTCTTCCGTTGCCATTGAGAATTTCTGGTTGATACTGGCCTTTGGAGGGCCACTCCTTCCTTTACACTCATGGAGACTGTTCTGCTTGTGAAATCCTGGGATAGGTGCTTTACTGGGTTATGCTGCCTGAATTTCCTGAAACTCAAAGTACTTACTTCACACTTTTTCTTGGAAAAGAAACATTGGCTAAATCTCATGGGTTGCTTATTCATTTCTTTTCCAGTTCTTGCACAGATTGTATTCCAAAGTTTCTGATTTGAAAAAGTCTCTGATTCATCTACCTTTCTGGTAGATTGCAGCAGAAGTGCCAGTTCGGTTCCCAGTTAGTTCTTCATTTACTCTACTTGTTTCTTAGGAGGACATGGGCCACAGACATGTCGCTAGGCTCACATCTGATTTCAGCTTGGGGTTCTTTATCTGATGGGTCTTACAGTTTTCTTGGTAGAAGAAGAAAACATTTCTTTTCCCTGCATGATATCATTTCCCTCTCCTCTTTTTGAATATTTTGAGCTGGTTAGAATTTGGGGTCCTGAAATCTGTCACTCATTTCGAGTTTGAATTTGGGAAAGTATGTCATCTCTTTAGGTTTAAGTTTCCTTCTCTTTAAAAGGAAGTAATAATTTTATGAATTGAAAGAGATAGTGCACCTAGCAAATTCTCAATATATTTAAAGATGATATAATAATTGTATTTTTGGATTAAAAACATTTTTAACAGAAATTCCTAATGAAACACATCTACCCATGATTCACATGGCTGGTCTTGCTTGAAATATTTCCTCAGATAATGATATATTACTGTCAAAAGAGAATGGTTTCTAAGCCTCCTTTAGGAACCCTTTAATCCTACACTAAATCTGAAAAAAACTTTTTTATGTAGTTCTCCAACAACATTTGGATTCGAGAATTGTGTCTTATTTACTTAACTCTTGCACTTGTAAATGCAATAAAACTTCACTCATTGGGATTAATTGGAAAAGGTTGGAATCTAATTTAAGTAAGAACGTGTGTGTAATCATGTGTAAGAACTTGTCAGCCATTTAAAGACAATTGTAGTTTTAATATTTTTAAAGTCTGATGGTAACTCAAATTAAACTAACTGCTGGGAAGCTAAGGTCTTTGGGGGATCTATTTTGATGACTATTAGGATATTTAAAGGAATGCCTTATTTGCTAATAAATATGTACTTGTAACGAAGCTTGTTTTTCTTAAATGAGGTTAAATATTTCCCTAGAAATTTATGTTGTGAGCAAATGCTGTCATTTCAAGTTGTGAGCAGTCCAGAGCAATGGAGGGTCAAGATAATGCTGCCTTTCACTCACCTTACGGTTAAACAAGAAGCTATAATCATCTCTGCCTTCTGTTGAGCATCTATATGTGTCAGGAGTTGACAGAATCTTATTTGTCTTAAATAACACTTCCCTCTTGGCATTACACTGATTTTACAAATGAGGTAAATCAAGCTCCTTGAGTTAAACACTCTATCCAAGTTTTTACAGTTAAAAAGAGGCAGAACTGGAATTTGAAACTTCTCTCATTAACTGCTAAGCCCATGTCCTTTCTTCCATGCTTGCTTCAACCCAGCAGCAGAGGCCGACTCCCAGGTGCTGACCACCGTGGAATAGAAGGAGAACTGTGAACCCTAGGGGGAAGGCAGAGTAGGATAATAATGAGTTTAATGCAGAAAATGTAATCCAGATGAAATCTCATCCTGAAACCTAATGCATAATATACAAAAGTGTTCCTGTTTTACTTGAAGCGGATGGAGGAGGTCCTAGGCTGTGTCGCTTCCCAGACTGCCTGGCTCAGGGTATCCCTTCTTCTAGGTTGATCTGGCCTGTCAACCAGCAGCAGCAGCAACATCCAGGAATTTGTTAGAAATGCAAAGTCTCCCGCTAACCTTGTATCTACTGAATCAGAAACAATGGGAACAAAGGACCTGTGTTTTAATAGCTCCAGGTGATCCTCAAGGATGCGAACGTGTAAGAACCACCTTCATTTGGGGGCCCAGTGAAAACAGCACTGTGTATTAGGAGACCACTTGCTCAGGAACAGTCACTGCGCGTTTCTATTTTTCTTTAGCCCATTGTGCAGATATTCTCAGAGCAGGACGTGTCATTCAGTGCTATTAAGCCACACTATTAGGACTTGCCCAAACCTTACTAGACAAGTAACTAAACTCCCCTTTGGTTTGAATAATTGGCCCAAGGAACCACAGGCGGCGCAAGGCTGCATCCTCTGCCCAGCGGAACCAAAAGTCTTTCCTTCAACGCCAGCGCCCCCGCCTGGGGACGTGAACTCAGTGACACCTCGACAGCAGGGTCCATGGAGCCTGCACTTGTGTAAGAAGAGTAGTTACCCTCTTGAACGTGGAGGGATGGAACTCTTTTCCTCAGTCCTCTGACTGCTTGAAAACGTTGTACATCTATTTAAAAGGCCGTGGGGAAGCTCACACTGGCACATTCTCAGAAGAGCAGAAATCGCTTTCTGAAAAAATTCTTCAGAAAGTCTGTGGATCGAAATCCACAAATCTACTTGCATTAATGGCTCCGCCAAAAGCAGATGGTAAGATGGTAACCTGGGAGACCTTGGGAGATTTCACCTTGCTTAGGAAAGAATTTCCATGGGAGGCTGTTTAGCCTGTAGGTCAGAGTTCCCTATAGAGACCTGAAGGATGGGATGCAGGATGATACCAGGAAGTGGGAGGAGGAACTAAGGTCACAAGAAAGAGAATATTCTGAGGAAGATCCTTATCTGCAGGGGAGCAGTAATCGAGCCTCAGCAAAAGACCCTAGCCAAATCTTCATCTGTGGTAGCCAAAATTCCGAAACAGTTCTTGCAGACGGGCGCCAGCACGCTGTGATAAATATCTTCCATCATGCGTGGAAAGGAAATAGAAAGTGTGCTTGGAGCCATAAGGATCTCAAACCAGTACTCACATTATTCAATGAGATGTGTTGGCCTGACTCTGGTACCTTGGACTTCATATGCAAGTGCAAAATGTCAAGTGATGAGTGTCAAAGAAATGAAAGTTTCCCCCAAAATGTGGAGGTCGGTCTCTTTGAGATCACGATCTCTATCTTGGGTGGATATCTGAGTAGTTAGCACTTATCTGGCGCTTCCTTCTTTTTGGAAGAAGCAGTAGATACCCCAAAGTGTCTAATGCCTGATTCAGAACTTCTCCAAAATGCCATTCTTCGACATAAACCTTTTCACTGTTGAGGCATCTTTAGATGTCCAATTAGTGTCAGAGGTAATGAATGTTCATTTTGAATTCTGAGAGCTCTCATTTCATGGGAGATGAGAAATTTCAGGAGGTAATAATGGAAGTGAGAAAGTACACAGCTTCCTTGCCTGGGAAGAAGAATGGACTAATACCCATATTTAGTTTTACCAACAGTGGTGTCATCACTTCCGTGGAGCCAGACTCTGTGGAGTAGTGAATTCAAGTAGGAAAGAACGAAAATCAGTTTCTAAAGACGGCCTTGAAACCATAAGAGGAATAAGCAGTAGTCTGAGCCCAACAAGCTGATTTTCCTGGAGAAATTGTTAATGGAAAATTCCGTGCAAAGATGGATCATTTAGTGCATTTTTTACTTGAGACCTTGGCTATAGCTTGACGCCATGGTCTGACTGATGGACCACATGGAGCTAGTTAAAGCTTTAATGGAGGCCTATTACTCAGATTGGGCTGAGTTGGAAATGGTGTGCCTTGATATTAATCCCAAAGCTAGCCATAAGGATATGGAGATCTGCCTGGAGAAAATTTTCCTCTGCTAAGTCCAGAGACACTGGAGCGTCTGATATATCCATGCTGGTTTGATGGGAACAAGAAACATCAGCCCTGGGAAAGGGGTCCAGTAATACTTCAACAAGTACAGCAGCATCCATTCAGGTGGCTGATGTTCAACTGATATAAAGTGCAGAATCCAATCGTAAAAGGCAAGATGGAAAAGTTTCTTTCTGGGAGAAATTCTGTCTTTTCTGGTGACATGGACTTCCTCCACCTAGATAAATACATATTTAATACATAGGGTTACCTTGTGTCCTTCTGGATTTGGAACAACTTGCTGCCATGAGACTTTTTTGGACTGAATATTGTGTGTAAGTAGAATTCTTCTTTTTTGAAGATCATAAATTGGCAAGCCAATTGCTTATGTACAAAATCAGTCATCCTTTGACTGTTAACCATGGAGACGTGCAGCCCAGTTGGCTACTGTGAGCCACAGAGATTTCAACTCTGGACTGAGATGGGAGGTTCCACAAGATAGCTGGGATCCAGGGCACCTTGGAAGGCCAGGTACCATGGCTCTGTCAGGGCAGGTGTTGGCTGGTCCTCACGCATTTCTTTGGGTAGTGATTCAGGCTGGCTTTGGGGTTTGTTTCTGTGTTGGCGCTTTCTAAATCGGGACCGCTGTGAGGAAGAAAGAATAAAGCCAGCACATTTTTGATTTATGAGGGAGAGAAAAAAAAAAAATCTACCAACAACACAAAATCCTGCCAAACAGCCTGATTTGTGTTTTCAATTAGCTCCTTTGGTGGGAAGCGACACTGCTATTGGGAGAAGAAAGAGGCTTACAGCTGGTGATAGAGTGGTGGGACTCTGGCAATGGAGGCTAATGGCCAAGGCAGAGGCATACTAAATATATCCTGTGGAAGGACATGGCTCCTGTTGAGTGTGGTCAGCTTGTGATTTAAAAAGATATTAAAGAAAAAATAATTGGTTGCAATTCTGGTGACAACTTGCCAGTGTCATTCTCACTATTAATTGAGTTACCATACTGTGCCCAATAAAGTTTTAACAGAGCGGAGCATGGCAAATTTGTGGACTCAGCAGGTTGCTTATTGGGGCTGCACAGTCTGGCTTCTCTTATGTGCCTGGAATGATGGGTTATCAACTTTACATCGTGTCCTCCAGCTGGGCTTCCTCAGCTGTTTGGAGAGCCAAGCCAGGTGACTATAGACAGTAAGTAAAAGGAGCAACCTAAAATCCCCTGCAGATTAATAGTGTAAAGGGGTTTAATAATGATGTCTTTTTGGTTAGAGAGTTACTTTGAACAGTAGAGAGGCGTTGTAGGACAATGAATAAACGCTTTGGTTCGGGAGTTGGTGACATCTGGTATCATAGTTTGAATTATTCTAATTATATTCTTCCCCCATTGTTCTCGCTCTACACTGATGCTAGGCTTAATCATGTGATCTGCTTTGAGATTTTAGCAGAATAGTAACAGAAGCAAAGGCATGAAATGCACTTCTGTGGTTGGGCCTGCCCCCTTGTCCTTTGCTTAGTCATTGAAGGAAGGACATGTTCTGGGTTGTCACCCTTCTTTTGGCCTGGGATCCAGATTAAGATCCGTGTAGTAGACCTACAGTCTTCAGCCAGAAGCAGAGCCACTCAGCTGAGAATACTTTATCAACTGAGTCATAGTTGGCCTGTAGATTCTTGAGCAAAGAAAGACAAATACTATTGTAAATCACTGAGTATGCGAGTGGCTTTTTTTGTAGTGGACCTAGACATTTGGGTATAGATTTTCTTTCTCTGTTGTCTTCCAGTTGTATGATTCTGTCATCACACCATTCTCTTTAGACCTTAATTGCCTTATCTGCAAAATGGGCATATAACTACCACATATTATAATTATTCATATATATAAAAACACATGCATTAGTTCATTTGATGTAGTAAATGAACTAATATGTGTTTTATTATACCTTGTATTCAATAAACATTAACTATATGTTGGAAGTATATGCATAATTATGGTAGCTACAATTTATGGAACACTTATAACTCTGGTCACAGCTAATGCACATACTTTACCTGTTTGATATCTTGACTGATATACCTTACAACTCCAAAAGATAGCCATTAACATTGTCTTATTAATGTAATATATATTAATATAACATTTTCTTTTTACGAATGAGTGCTCAGAAATGCTAAGAAACTTCTTATACAGTCAGTGGCAAAATTGGGTTCTTTTGCTGGTCTGATTTTCCCTGGACCTTTTGATTTTCACTATGGCAGATGGCCTCATCCATCTCCGTGACTATTAAGTAATGCTGTATAGTGCATCATGATTCATGAAGCAGCTTCATGTGCTCACATAGGATCTTTCCAGGAGCAAAGTTGGACGTACAGCAATGTGCCCCAGAGACATTACTTTTTCTTTAAGTGCCAGGGAGCCACCTTGAATTATAGAAGGCAGATTCCTCTCAATCAGTAGGACACGTGTGGTCATCTTAACATCATTAGGGAGTATCTTCTTAGAAGGGAATCATTTAGTTTTTGAGACTTAGAATGGCGGTGCTTGCTCTTCAGCCCCCTATTACGAAGGCAAAGGCTGTGATCGGGCCTTTTTATTAGGGAAGCAGGGCTACCTTTCCCCCCCAATCTCATCAGAAGGTGGATGCATGGTTCTGGATCTGAGAGACAGATGACAAAGTACTAAGACTGAAGCACTACTCCTGGGGTCAGATGGTTCCCTATAAAGTGGCTCGACATGGGAAATACAATATGTTGGTCACTGGATCCATGACCTGCAGAAATCCTACTTTGGGGCATGGTTGGCTGAGTCTAATTCTAAAAGAAAAAAGAGCCCACCTCTCTCCACGCATCACTGCAGGCTGTGCTGGAGTCTGGAGCAGTGAAATATCCCAGCAGTGGATCCACTCAGCTTTGGTAAAGAATTAGTAAAGAACTTCTCCAACAGAGAAAGTGCCAGCGGACCTGTTGACTGACCAGACTCCATTCTCTCTGCCCTTGGGTAAGAAAAAAACTTTTTCTCTGGGTCTCTAAATCCCTTGAGTTTCTTGAATCATTCACGGGCACGAAGAGTTTCAGGTGGGAGATACTAGCTTTATTGGCAATTAAACTAATGGAGGTGATGTGATTGCGTTTGTGTTTCCAGTGTGTATAGCTATTTATGTCTCTTGTGGGTAATGGGGGAACCCAGAGCTTGGAGACATGCCCAGGGAATTATAGTTATGATGTCTTGCTGCCAGAATTCAGAGTCAGATGTTTTGATTGTGTTTCAGAAGCAACTGCCTGGTTCTCTCAGTCTGCTATGCTGGAAGAACCCAGTACTTCAGAGTTGCTGCTCTGTATGCATAAGGCATTATAGAAGTTTAATAAGATTAATGCATTAAGGAAATGTGAGACCTTTAATAAAGCATTGTTTAAAGAAAGGAAGGGAGAGGAGGAAGAAACCTTTTTTTTAAAGGAAGGAAATGAGAAGGAGGAGGAAGCTCTTTTCTTTGCTTTTAACTTCTAAAAAAATGACTGGTCCATCCTGCCCTGGGTGGTGAGCCTGGATCATTGAACGTTACACGGTCTCCGCCCCAGCTGTTGGCTTTGAGTCTGAGCTATCAGGGTGCACCAATAAAGAAATTTCAGAAAGAATCTTGGAAAGCTCTTTTTATAATAGGTTTTTGTTTTCACCTTGTAGTTGGACCCTCCCTACCCCACTGACCATTTTACCTTACTTGGTTGTCATATTCACACCAATTTCATAGCTGTTCCCTCTTACCTGTTCCTTCTTTAACCTCCATTTCTCACCAGAACAAAAAGCAAATCCCTCTTACTATCTGATGGTTCTGTTCTGTGATTGCTTACCTTCATGTCCCCACCTTCACCTTCTGTACCAAAATCTCGCCAAGGTGTTTTCCAGCAATGTCAGTTTTCTTTCTCAGAGAAATTCTATTAGCAGCTTCTAAGATAATTTGTTTATGCACTAAGTGGTATGTATTGTGCATGTATATATGCATATATGCATATATATACATATATACAAACATGTTTATATAGTACATACCTGTATATATGGTGCATATATATATATGTATATATAGCTTAACGGTAAGCCATACTGAAATTTATAAAAAGGCGTTCCAGAAAGAGAAAACATCAAGTGCAAAGGTTCTCAGGTGGAAGTTTGTCTAGCTGTTTCAAAGAAGGGCAAAGAGACTAGAGAGACTGTAGTAAAGCGAGTAGGAGGTGGCGGGGGTGGGCAGGAGCTGGAGTATGACTGGGTATAATTCATGCCATGAAGAGTCTTATGGGTCTGAGGGTCATTGGAAAGAATTTTGATCTTAGTCTGCGTGAAATAGGGAGCCCTCATAAATTTTGGAACAGGACTGAGCTGATCTGATTTATGTTTTTAAAGATTCTCTCTGGTTTCTGTCTTGAGAATAAATGCTAAAGAGCCAAGGACGGAGTAGCGAGGTAATTTGTGGTGGGGATCGTGGTAGGAAGAGGTTGGATTCTCTGTATATTTTGTATGTAATGCTGGCAGAACTTGCTGCCTGGTTACCTGTGTTTATGTATGAGAGGAGTGCAAAAGATGTTTTAAGCTTTTGGGATGAGCCTCTAGAAGGATGACGTTACCATTAGATACATAGGGAGCATGCTTTGTGGGGAAGACCAGAAGCTTAAATTTGGTTTTATTTAGCCTATACCCATCAGTTTGTAGATGGGAATGGAATATTCTTGGCTCAAATTGAGTGGGAAGGTATGAATAGGGATATAAATTTTGGAAGCCACTGAAACTGGTGGTTTTTAAAACCCTGAAATGAGGTAATATCATCTAAGGAATGGGTGTATTTAGAGAACATGAGACTTGCAGCAATGCAACGTAGAAAGATGAAAGAGTTGAAGAGACAGCAAAGGAGTGGCCTCATATACCTACTTAAAATTGTTATATATAGTATAATGTCATGTGCAAAATATATTATTCAGTCTATGAATGATTCCTCATACATATATGGATTACCAGAACTTTTGTGATAACTCAGGTACACGGTGGGTATTTAATAAATGTTAGTTGCATGAAGAACAAACAAAAGAATGAGTGAAACACTTCATCATCTTTCCCATAGTGTCTGAGGCCCATAGCGGGTCTTTTTCAGTATGTGATTCTTGGGTTTTATTGCCCTTTTGTCTGTGCACTGGAGCGTGCCCTAAGCTGCTTGAGGGGAATACTGGCCCTGCCTGTATGCGCTTCCTTTTCCTACCTCCCTGTGGACATGGGGTCACCTATTCATGCAGAGCTCTCTAAGTTAGTATCAAGAACTACTTAGACCTGGCAATAATGTCCATTTTGGGCAAGTGCTGAGACAGAACACTCAAACCATAAGTAGAGAAAGAATTTATGTGTGTTTTGCAGTGGTGCTGGTGGTGGTGGGGGAGGTATTCAGGGAATTGTATTTTTTTGTTGAATGACTGGCAGCCTGGCTAAGGTAGGGAAAATAGGCAAGAGATCATATTCACTTCTGACCCTTCAAAAATGGCTTTCAGGCTGCCAGCCCAGCAGGAGACGCAACAACTGTGAACCCCTCCCCAGTGCCTTTCCATTAGGAATGCACAGTTGGCCATGCCGACTGCTTGCCTGTCTTCTGATTAATATCCTCTGGGTGTTGCAATTCATTTGGATTCCAGCTACCTCATCTTATAGACTTCAATTTAGAAGAAAAAGGAAAATATAATAGGCTTCTTATTATATAAAGTTCTAAATATCACTGAACAGCTTTCCTCCTGCTCTCTGCCTGGCCCTACTCTGATTTTCTTTAAAAAGGAAGGCTTTTATTTTTCTGTAGGTGCTGGAAACTTATGGTAACCAAAGCTTGGGAGCTCCCACTTGCTGTCCCTGGTGAATCAGTGGAGGGGTGCCTTTGCTTTTTTTCACCCCCACATTTCTAACTCTCTCATAGAAGAAGAAACACATGCTATCATGTCTGCCTCCTCTGAAGGACCACAGAGGAATCTTTTTACATTTTCCCTACTTTTGTTCTTGGGTCTCTCCTTGGGGGGACAAATGATTAATAAGACTTTTTTCAAGTGAACAATGGGTCCTCCAAGAGTTTGCCAGAACCAGACTCTGTCCTTCAGCTTGTTCTTGGAGAGCTTGACTCAAGGGAGTGGGTTCATTTTTCTTTTTGGTCCACCTTTGTTAATGAACCAGAGAGAGCCTGCACCCACTTCAGCCTCTCCTTTTTCTGTTCTAGGCTTTCTGACTGTGACTGGGTGGCTAACTGCAAAGCAGAGGTGGAAGGGTGGGGGGCCTGCTGTGATTTCCAGTCCAGGCACACCAGTAATATTCAATTTGATGCTGATTTGTTCCTTGTTTCAGACTCAGAAGTTGGAAAGGGCAGCGATTTGGTTCTCTGGAATAACAAATAACGGCCTATAAGCTGCAGGGTCTCATCCCTCAGCCAGAGTAAATACAACCAGGAGTGGGAAACTCTGGCAATGGTAGGGTCAGGGACTTGTGATATTTGTGGAATAGCTTTAAAAAATGACTATTTTCTCTTTGGAAATTTGAAATAGGAATGGAAGAGACTGACCATTAGCATTTGTACTGAAAGGTCACTTGATATTTGGGTCGAGATAGCCATCATGAGGACACATGCCTCCTGAACATTGCAAAAATGATTCTCCCGGAAATGTGATGGAGAAAGAAATGAAAAATGAGAAGAGTTTAGGAGAGAAAGAGGGGAGCAGGAAACTGAAGGAAGGATGGGTCCAGCTACTTCGGTTTCTGCCCTCGTTGAGACATGTTTGTTCAGTTTTTCTTAGATATTCAGACTATTTCCTGGATATGATAGAATATATGCCTCATATTACCCTTTGAAAAGAATTGTGGTTTTTGAAGTAGCCTTGATTATAACACTCTACAAGTTTCAGGTGTGTGTCTTTATGCATCAGAAGCTGTGTGTGCTGCATTATCATTAAAAATTCCTTCCTCCTCACAATATTAAGGACCCCGTTTAGTCAGTTAGCCCCCGTCTTTTCCCTGCCCTTCTCCTTTCCCTTCTGGTAACCACTGTTTGGTTTTAGAGTCTGTGTTTATTTTTGTTTTATTTAGTTCATTCGATTCTTAACCTATGCACATAGGTTTACCTATGTGTGCATGTGAGTAAAATCACATAATGTTTTGTTATTTCATGAAGCAAGTTGCACTTTGGGTCCAATCGTGTTGTTGCAAATGGCAGGATTTCATTTTTTTAAATAGCTAAATAGTATTCCATTGTGCTTATAAATCACAGTTTCTTTAACCACGCATGTCAGTAGGTACTTAGGTTGTTTCCAGCTCTTGGCTAGTGTAAATAATACCACAGTGAACATGGGGGTAGGGGTTTGCATATAAATCTTCAAATTAGTGTCTTTGTATATTTTACGAAAGTTCCCAAAAGTGGGATAACTAGGTTGGGTGGGATTTCTATTTTATTCTTTTGAGGAATCTCCATACAGCTTTCCATAATGACTACATCAATTTATAATCTTACCAATAATGCACAAGGGCTCCCTTTTTCCCACATCCTCTCCCATATTTGTTGTTTCTTGTCTTCTGGATAATAACCATTCTCATAGGTGGGACGTGATATCTGGTTTTAATTTGCATTTCCCTACTTATAAGAGATGATAACATCTTTTCATGTTCCTGTTAACCATCTGTATGTCTTCTTGGGAGAAGACAGATCTGCTCACTTTTTAATCAGGTTGTTAAGTTATCCTTTTACTTGAGCTAAGCCTCGGAGGGTATCTATCTATCTGTCTGTAACTCGAAGTTTTCTTTGAAGAACCCTTAAAGTAAAATGTACTTGATGCTATAACATAGGTACAACAATTGGATTCACCTCCAAGCAGACTGTTGGGAAGAGACCATCCAAACTTTGTGAAATATGAAAGTCATTTGGTATCTCCATAGGGGTTCACGGATGCACCCAAAAATAGACAAAGTATCTTCTTGGCTCCAACTCTTTTCTTGCTCAGCATTTTCCTTTATTGCTTTCTCCACGAAAATAAAATCCCCATGAATATTTAACCCATAATAAGCTGAATTCTGATGATTAATTTTAGCTACGAGATTCAGTTACTTTGGAACCATTTTGGCCTATTGGTCTCTTGAGGACTCTAGTGTCATATGGCTCTTACACACCACTTCGTATCCTCTTGACCTCAGCGCTGCAGCAAAGATCTGAATCTCCCGTCTGACTTTCTGCAGACCTAACTGGCAGCACCTCTCTTCATTCCCATATCTCACACCCCTCACCTTCTGCCTGTGAATTTCTTGTGGTTTTTAAAGTGTACAGTGTGGTATATGATGTCACGTGACCCTAATCAGTTCATGTAGAAGTGTGTCTGGAAGTTGTTAACATTCAGTAAGGCAAATCAAATCTTTGACAGTAGGAGAAGAAAGTGAATCAA
The DNA here is from genome assembly GCA_004363575.1 of Solenodon paradoxus. Lineage (NCBI taxonomy): Eukaryota > Metazoa > Chordata > Mammalia > Eulipotyphla > Solenodontidae > Solenodon > Solenodon paradoxus. The sequence goes on from RJWH01001112.1 coordinate 86,023, forward strand.
TTTTGCCACCTTTCTCTCCTTGGCAGAAAAATCTTGAGATTTGATTTCTGCAGATCATTGGATGATGATGCTACAAGAGAGCACAGTGAGTTGTGCTGAGCAGTGGCCAGTGTATTAATGCATCTTTCACTTCCCTTTCTCCTTGCTTTGGTTGCTTGTGTTTCAGCTCCCAAAGCAGAGGAATCACATAAGCATTTCCTGAGGCTCTGCCTTCCAGACTAAGGTTACTGTCTGAAGAGCATGACCTTCTTACCAGTCTTGATGGTGTGGGCTGCCAGCGCTGGTTGTCCTCAGAAATATGGCCTTCTCGTCTCAAAGGGAGAAGAGACTCAATAGGTTGACCAGAAAGGGTAGAATATTATCTGTGCAGAATAATTCAAGGCGATTTTCTGCATCGCTGGGTTTTCTTTCTCAGCCACACTGGTATAAGGTTGCTCAGCTTTCCAGAATACCTTCCAGAGAAAGGATCAGAGCGCAGGATCTACTGGTTAGTTAATTTGGGATACTAACTTAGATAACCCCCGATTTTCTATTCTTTACTGTTTTTCTGGATAGTTTTGCCGAAGTAGAAGTTGAATGGTGGAGGTGTTGCCTGGCCCTCTTCAATGCCAGGTAGTAGGAAGTCTGGGTGACTTTGTCCAGGGTCAAGATTACAAAAAACAATGTTGGCATGAGAAGTCACAGAAATAGAGTTCCAATTCAGAATCAGTAGTGAAAAAAAGAGGGAGAAATAATATGCTGTTTGTTTCAGAAACTGACTAGCTGTTCATAGAACCATTTTCCTTTTCCTCTGGAATACAACTAAATTATATTCCAGGCTTTCTTACAGAAGGTGGGACCATATACCTGAGTGCTGGCCCATGGAAGTGGGCAGATTCTAAGCAATTTTAGGCTTTGCCCAACTCATAGGAGGGATTCTCCATTCTTTTCCTCTAATTTATAACAGAACTGGGAAGATTCTGAGAACTTAGAGATGAGTGGAGCCCATGCGAGAAGGAATTGTCGAGTTATTGAATAATCCGTTTTCCCACAGCTGACCCACACTGGACTGTGTTGTCACTTACATTTTGAAGTTCTTGTTCTAACATTTAACCTCCCCGACTGGTAGTTAAGTGTTATAGGGGTGGTTATAAGCAAAATATTTCCCTACTGACTGGTCTCCATAACAAACACACATGGGAATATCCTAAGTGCAAAACAGGTGCTGGCAGACAAGATTATATTTAATGGGCCTTTTAATCTCCTGCAGCAAGCTCCTTCCATCCCTAATGGGGCAGGCTGCTAAAAGCAGTTTCCTTGGGCACAAGAGAATGCTTTATGATTATAGTAAAGGGCATGTGGGCTTCTGAGTGTCTATGTATGTGTGTTGTGAGTATGTACGTAAGGTAAGCACTGAAACAAGCCTTTCCTTATACTTACCTTCCTTTCTCTCTTTTCTTTCTCCTATCTGCTCCCTTCCCCCTCCTTTTTTAACTCATTTTTTTCCTGGCTCCTTCCTTCTTTGAACATTTATTCTGCTTCATCTATACAGAATAGCCAATCTCCTGGCTTAGATTCTAGGTATTTCAAACCTTAGGAGCCCTTCCCATTCCTACAGTAATTATAATCCCCTGAAGTCATGAAAAAAGAAGAGAGGAGAGAGACTTTGGGGCATATGGATTAGGAGATTTTAAGGGTGTGAATTCCTAATCCAAGTTTAACTCAAAGAGCAATAATATAAACTTAAAAATTACGACAATTTCTCATTCTCACATAACACCAGAGCCATCCACATCCATTTGTCAAGATGTGGGTGTAGGGAACATTATTTCTATCTTATGAGAATAGCATTGCCTCCATTTTTGAAATCTAGATAGGCTAGGATCAGACTCCCACAGCTTTTCCATCCCCTTGATCCCATTGTGTCAGTCTATTATTTATAGTTTGGAGAGATGTGTGGGATTCGGGTCGCTTAAAGACTCCACGATAAAGTTAGGCGAGTGAGCAAGCAGAGATTTAATTAGAGGGTAAAGGAGTGGAGCCGACTAAGGGAGGTCCAGACCTCTTGGGTTCAGGATCCCTCCACATATCAGATAGGTGCAGTGAGTAAACAAGTTGCGGGTTCACTAGTGGGGAGCAGAGGGAGAGGATGGAGCCAGCCAAGGGAGGCTGACTTCTTTTGCCTTGCCAGAGGCCTGAATTTTTAAGGAAAAATCTCACATGATGAGGAAGGGGAATGGAGAGAGAGGAGTCTGAAGACCAGGTTTCAGTTCCTGATTGGGCAAGGTGACATTGTCCTTTGAAGTTATTGGTGGTCTTCTTCAACTGTGTCATTCCTTTGTTTCTTAGTGGAGGATCCGTCCTGGTCATGTACTACACATCTCACACATCAGACTTGTCTATCGGCTTTCCTTATTGATCTGGGTGCATTCCATGACTGGGTCCTGGAGCCAGAGGCAGTTCACTGTCCTGGTAGCTGAACTTTAATCCCTGGTCTAAGGATTGCTGTTGTGGGGGTTCTGACAAGATGCATTGATTTTTATAAGGGATACCGAGTACTGTCTCTGAATATACAGTCGATATTTAGAAAGGAAATATTTGGATCAAGGAAGCAACATGGCCTGGTGCTTTCATTTATGAATGCAGGAGAAGACTCTGAGATAAAATGAAGAGATGCATCCCAGATCATATAATCAGCAAGTTGCTGTTGTGGAAGGAGAACTCTGACCCTTTGAACTTAATGGTAGTGGACTTAGATCGTTCCTCTATGTCCTTTCCTTGTTTGTATAACAAAGACATCCTACCAGGTTATTTTATTTCTCTTCTCAGAAATCTTTTGCTATATGTAAAATACATACACAGACCATGGATAATTTCCTGGAGCAGATTCCCTCTGCCAAATAAGCATCCATTTTGAACTCATGCTTGATCAAGAAACACACTTTTATTTAGGTTTCTGAGACTTTAGGATTGATGCGACATCCTATATTCGGGTGTTACTTTTAGTAATAAGTGTAGACAGGTGGGACTCTGATCATAGAGGTTGACTTCAGAAGTGATCAGATGTTTTAAACATGATCAGAGCATTCCATGAAATGATATGTGACCAAGAGAAAGAGGTGATATTTTAACTTGGGTGGGGTTATAAGTTATTAAGGTTGTATAACCTGGAATTGCTGTGGTAAATCTTTTCCTTATGAAAAGAATGAGGCCAGTTTAGAAGAAGCAAAGCCTAGTGATGGTGAAAGTGAAATGGGGTGGGACACCTTTGGAGCATCTGCAGTTGTCTAAGTTCCCAGACTATGCGAGTTACTTAGATTTTTTTCCTTCTCTTTGATAGAGTTTGAGTTGAGTTTTTAGCATTTGTAGCCAAAAGAGGCTGGGATAATACAGCCAGAAGATAAAGTGATCCCTGGGATGGGGGGTGTGGGGGTGGGGTGGGGTGAGGTAGGGGGCAGTCAGTGTGAGCCACTAAATTAAAAAAATAAAATAAAGATACTTCTTCCTCCTCTTTCTTCCTGCCTGCCTGCCTACTCACCTTCATTCCTGCCTGTACCTTTCCTTTAAAAAAGAAGGTAAAGTGATACAGTACCTTACGAAGTTTTAGCAGACTCTAATTTTTACCCTGTGAGAATTGTTATGTAGAGTGGTCCCTGATGACTCAGGCAGCTGAGACGCTGATGTGCTGACCATGTAAAGCCCAAGGACCCAGGTTTGTGACGAAGTTAGGGTGGAAAACCAAAATGAAACAAACAAGCAAACAGACAGATAAATAAATAAAGTGTTTTTCTCCTCTTTTCCTTCCTTCCTGCCTGCCTGTTTTCATAAATTAAAAAAAAAATTAATTAGCTGCAATGTGAAAAGTGATCAACTGCTTATGGGAAGCACTTTATGGGGAACCCTGATTTGATGACCTCTGGGTTGCTTCCAGGAATCCCTTTCATTTTCTAGCCTCAGCCTCAGCTGCCTGAACCACCGAGGAGGGCTTTCCTTTCATTTTCTGCATCCTTGAAACCTGTTTTAATAGTAACTCAGTTTTGTGCCTTGATAATTTGAGAGAACAAAATACTTCTCTATTTCCTTAAAATGATCTGAGCATGTTACCACCCTTGCAATTTTCCTCTGAGCTCGCCTTCTCTTTTTGTCAAGCTCTGGAAGCAGCAATAAATTAAACTAAGCATCAATAAACACTTTCAATAAACACATTTTCCCTCAACTTACGTTCCTAGTTGCCAGAAGTCATTTCTTTGTGGTCTGTTGACAGATAGCAGGCATGATTTCAGCATGGAATACACTATTGAGTTATTGATTTTTCTGTGATAATAGTAGTAGAAATTTATTAAACTATCACCCTGTACTGGGACCTCTGCCTTACTTCAAAGATTACTTTCCCTTAAGAAGCATTTCTAGGCTTCTTGTGATGTCCATGCTAATCAAAGTCTAAATCCCTTTGCTTGTTTGACGTTTAAAATTCTCTACAATCTGACCTACACCTTTCTTTTCAACCTTATTTCTGTCTTGGTCCTTAAGTCAGATTGAATTACTCGTGTTTCCAGAACATACATCTCGCATTCACATTACTTTGCTTTGATTCATGATGTTTCTTTTGCCTGCGATGTCCCCTGTCTGGTCTTCCTCCATATGTCCATAATTACTCATCCTTCCAGGCAGAGCTGGAGTGCCTCATTCTCTGCAAGGCCTTTCTTGAGAACCTCAATTGGAATGAATCCCTCCCTGCTTGGAACTTGGCAGCATCTTGTATCTGTTCCTCTTTCATCAACCTCCACATTCACCACGGCGCTCACACAACCTTAACCTCCCCAGCCCTCACAATCAAACTTCCTAATCCACTGTTCCATAAGTACGCAGACAGGTTTCATCACCCTCCTTCCTACTACAATGTGGTGAGGTTCCAGAGTCCAAATTCAGCTCTACGGGGTGTGACTCCAAAGCTGAAATTTTTAACCACTGTGTTCTACTACTTTTTCCTATGCTTCACAATTTGGTATTGATGGATATGTCTTATTTTCAAGAGAGGATTTTAAAATCCCAAAAAGGCACAGTCTTTACAAAATTAATCTTTATAACCCTGTAAATGCTTAGTGGAGGACCTGACACATGGTAGGTGCCTAATAGATACTTGGATAGATAAATGGATGAATGCAGATGTACATTTTAGCAATGTGTGTGTGGTTTGTTTATTTGTTTGTTTTTTTGGTAAGAACTAAACTCAAGAGGGTGCTTCTGGTATGAAGAATGGATTTTAAAACCAGACAGTCCTGGATTTCAAGTGCTCATTTCTTTTGTTACCTTTCTGAAAGCTTAAGTTACATATTTATTACAGTTCTTGGCATACACTAAGCAATTATTAAATACAAACAATAGTAATCATTATAACGGAGTTGTAATCATGTGATATAATTGATATCAATAAAAGTAGATAATGATAATAATTATTAACTAACTGGAAGAAGCTAAGATGAAATCTTGGGTATATTTGGTTCCAAGGTTTGCACACTTTTATACTCTGAAAGACTGACATTTTTGTTAAATGAATAGATTGTCCTTAATTTCTTTTAATATTTACTGTGACTCTATTATTTGAGTATTTAATATTTTGTAACCTTGGTAGCAGTAGTGGAGGACCTTAAGGCCTGGGCTCAGAGTTTGATTTTCCTCCCTGAAAATGATCTCTCTTTAGTTCTGTGGTGGATTTGTATTTTATTGATTCCTGTGAAAGCTGCATTTTAGAAACTGGGTCCTTGGTTGTTGGTCAGGAACTTGAGAGGAGTCTCCTTGTTCACCTTTCTGCCTCTGTGAATGCAGAGACTTGCCCATCACCATTAAGATATCTTAATGAGTGAGTTTGGAGGCCCTATGGTAGGTACTCTTTACTACTGATTCTCACTTGCCACTTTGCATTTTGGTTCCCTGTCAGAAAGCTGGAAATTCCGTGGTGTGGGCAGCATCATTTTGGCACCCCTCCCCTTCCATATAACCTTTTGGTCCTTTTATAAGACAGACAACAATTAGATGTATAGACTATAAAGACCCCCTGCTTCAATTCTTCCATAAAGCAAATCTAAATCGTTACTCACCAGTCTAGACCTAGGTTTGTTAGTTAGAAGAATAATAATCTTGAGTTTTATTCTGTATTTGAGTTGTTCCAAAACAATTCTCAAACTTGGAGAAGATGGAGGACTTTAAGATTCGGTGATTATTGATGATTGAAATATTTGTTTGGTGGAGAGGGTAAACAAGAGACAATATAGTGTAATTATGAAGAGGAATGATTTTGGAGGAAGTTACACTTAAGTTCCATTCCACGCTCTGCCATCTAGGAGCTGAGCCATCTTGAGAAAGTACTTAACCCATGGAAATTTAAATTTTTAAAAAATCTGTAAATGGTAATAAATGTTACTTATATAGGTAGCATGAAGGTCCGGTAAGACATTACTTGAAACTGTTTGTATGATGCCTGGCAACAGATAGGTTCTCAGTAATTAGAAACTATTGTTATGAGGATGAGGGACTTTTAAAGTGAAAAAAGGGAAAAGTCTGATTTGGTCTCTGTCACAGGGTCTGTTTCTCAGCTTTGCTGGATCTTGGACTTGAACATGTTCCATTTTTTTATACTTTAGTTTTATACTCCAACTTCACAACTTCCCCACAGACCTAGACAGAAAAGTCCGGAAAATTGTCTAATTTCCCTTTTTATTTACCAGTTTAAAAAATAATGAATTGATTTCCTACCATTCTTTAAAATTTGTCCATGGATTTCTTTTGTGTGTAATTATGATCTCATGTATTCAAAAGTATATGATGTATTAAAATAATTGCAGTTATTTTTCTTGATGCTCAAAGGGCCTCATCTTGGCTAATTGTTTCTGAGGTAGCTGCCTTCAGTGCAGCAGGGTAGCTGCCAAATGAGCCATTTCCTTGCTGATGAAACTCCTTGTTGTCTGCCTAAGGCACTTTGCAGAAGAGGCTAAGGTTACAAAAGTGTAAGAGCAGGTCAAAAAGGGTGGAGGGTTATTGGAGGTTGTCTAGAGGGCACATCTCCAGTTGATCTGGAGACTGGATCTGGGCCAGCGGACGCTCCTGACAACCTTTCCCTGTCCTTGGAATGGACTTCCGCTCCACAGTTCCTGCGTTTGGAGCCACTTCAAGGATGAACCAAGAAAAAGTGATGAGTTGTTGAGACCATCTGCACTGACAGGACCCTGTTATGGGCTCTATTATAAACTCTTAAGATTCTGGCTGAGATTCAGAGATAAAGTTGACTTGTGGCAGCCTGGGAGAAACCCTGTATGTAAGTTTCCTTGTTTATTAAGACCTCTGCCTACTAATCTGGACTGATCTGCCTGTTTTGGGGGGTGTCTTTCTTTGTCCTCTGCATATAAGGGTCATTTTTAAATTTCTCGGAATTCTTCAGGTCCCAACATACAGACTTCCCTGCCCAGTCCTTTCTGTCTTCGAAAAATTATTTCACTTTTATGTTTACTACCATCACTTATATTCTTTGTCATTATGAATCTGTATTTTTTAAAAATTCCTTTATTATCAATTTTTTAAAGGCAAGGTACAGGCAGGAATGAAGGTGAGCAGAGAGAGGTAGGCTGAAGAGAGGGGAGAAAGAAGCACTTTGTTTATTTTATTGAGTTATTCATCTTGGTCATTCCCATTAGTCCTGGGACAGGAACCTGGGACCTCAGGATGTATATAGACTGCACTCAAATTCTATGTCACCAGGGCATGCCTCCTTTATTATCATTTGCAGATCCTGGGAGAGATAATAATTAAAGGTATGTGGTCAATGCTCCATCTTTACCTGGGAACCCTAGAGTTCTTTAGACTTCTTTTGAAAGTCTCGAGGAAGACAGATTTTGATGTTTATGTGTTAGAAAACATTTTCACTTATGTTAGCTATTATCCAGAAGAAAAAATAAAACAGAATACAATTTTTATTATTTGTTTAGAGAGAGAGAAAAATAGACATGAGTTGAATTTCAGGAAGAGGGTGAGTGAAGGGGCAGGGGAGATTGTAAATATGATTGTGTAAAATGATACTCATCATGCTGTTTGGTGACTGCTTCCCTGGGGAAATTAACTCCCCACTGTACCGTTGAGCAGTGAATTTCAAGCCCATGTGTGAAAACTGAGTCTTTTTCTTAATTTGGTTTTAGTGTGTTGGTTGTTTATGTCAAGAATATAACGATTGATGGTTTCATTATAGAATATTGATTGCATTTAATGAGTATGAATGAGTAGGTTCTTGCTCTATGGGGCAACGAATAAGGTATAATTCAGCTCTGTCTTGTTCTATTGTGTTCCTGCTAATTTGACTCTTCTTTCTTCTTTGCCTTTTTTTTTTTTTTTTTTTTTAAAGTAAGTCTGTATCTAGTCTTGGGGTTGGGGTAAGGGAGGAGGAAAATGGAATAGTAACAGGAACCTGCTGTCAGGACCCCCACAAAAATGAGCCTTAGGCCAGAGATCAAAGTTCGGATATCAGGGCTGTGAATTGTCCCTGGTACCACCTGGCCAAGAAAAGGAATGCAGTCATCAGTCTAGGCTGATGGCAGGATATGCTTTCCAGATAGAAATCACTGTTTCTAATAGTTCTACAATAGGTTAAGTTCTGTTGGGAATTTTAAAGATAAGTGTTACCATTTTAAAGATGAGGATATTGAGACATTGAGAGTTTATATAACTTGTCCAACATCTCATAGAGCTAGGTTAGAAGCCAGGAGGTTTTCCTCCAAAGCTTGTGCTCCTAAGCATTATGCTATACCACCTCTTTAGCATCTAGAGATGGTATTTTACTTAATAACATATGAAGGAACATCTAAATATAACATCCTGTGATGCTTTTATATATTTCATTGTATTACTGAAATAGAGATTCTGGTTTGACAAACCACATTTTCTCTGTTTTATAGTGGAAGAAGGTAAAATGGCATATGCATTAAAAGCAGTCCAATATACCCAGCTATATATATGCATGCATGTACTTCTGACTCATTATTGGAAGTAATAGTTCAATACACTTTTTTGGGTATAAAAATGACTTCATGATGCTAAGTTATACCCAAGAGGAGTTGATTAACTCAAACTTTGGGTAAAGACCATTCTTCTACTGATCTTTGATCTTCTCACTTATTGAATGAGGAGAGTGAAGTAGATTATAGCAGTTATCTTAAAGCTGTTCTGTAGAGCTCTGCAGGGTTCTCAGATATGTCTTAGTGGCCACTGAGGATGTCTGTAGGGAAGTTGAACATAAAGAACTATTTTCCCTTCTCCCAATCCATGATTTATTTACTCGAGATAGTTCGACTTTTGTTATATTTGTACATTGAGAAAATGTGCAAGATTCAGTATGGCGAAAGGATTCTCTTGCGAAAATAAGTTTAAGAACCTCTAAACTCATAATTTATGTGTTTTGGTTCTAAAATGTTAATAGATTTTTGTTACCCAGACTGATTGACTAAACCCATGTGGGCATTCAGCTGCCCTTTCTGGCACAAATACACCTGTGTTAGGAAGTTTTCTTAGTCTGTTGGGCATGACTCATTGTTACCGTTGATCAGAATGTTAGGGTCAACATAATCGTAAAAAATTATCCTTGTAAATCTCTCCATTTACTGAGCACTTTTGCATCATTAATCCATTTGTACATCCCTATACATTAATGAAGGAACATGACCAGGTATTTCAGGATCATTCATTCCGTGTTTTTAGATGAAGAAACTGAAAATAGAGGAAAATACTCTCCCTCTTTTATATTTCCACTGCGTTCTGGAACTTGACCAGCAACACTTTGCGGTAGTTACTTACAGTGAACCTGTGAAATACCTGTGGTTGCTGTTAAGCATGCGCTTTGTTTTGGGAAGACTTCTGGTTTTGCTGAAGTTCAGGTACCTGCCCAGTGCTGATAAATGGAGTGTTTTAACTTTAATTCTTATCACTTCCATCCTTTCATTTCATGATCCTGAACCACTAACTTCTTGAGCTTTCTAAAGCCTGTCAGATTGATTCACTTTCTGTATCATCCCACATACTATACTTGCGGCTTTGAAGTCCCTCCCTCCTTCTCTACCACCTCCCCTGTCTGGACATCTCCTATTAACCTTCAAAACCCTGTGCTATCATCTTGTCCTTAATGGGGCCGGCACTTACTGTGTACATCAAAATGCATTATAACTAATTGGTTATTTGTCTGACTTTTCTGCTATAATGTGGCTATTTAAAGGGCCTGAACTATTACTCATATTCCTAGGTCTTGGCATTCGGTAGAAGCTGAACAAATCTCTACTGGTAAATATCTTACTGAATGCAAAATCACATGACTTTGTAATTCAATATACGATGTATACGCTGACAACAATCACATTTATCTTGCCTCAGGCTTAAACTCCAGTTGTATATTTTCATCTGTTTACTTGACATTTACACTTGGAATATCAAATAGACATTTCCCAATTAACATTTTCTAAATTCCTGATTTACCCCTTGCTAGGTGGAATTCCTGATATACTCCAGATCCCTGACTAACTGTCTTAGTTTGCCTGGAAGTGGGAAGGTTGATGGACTCTGGGACTTTCAGTGCTAAACCTGGGATGGTTGGTCACCCTAACTGGCCTTGGATATATCTTCTGCTGTGCCACATTGTTTCCCCACAGCATCCTTTCTGGCCCTTTGCTATGGTCTATTCATAGCGCTGTGTAGTTATTTTTGTGTACAAAAATGTATATTCAGCACCTATTACTTCTACTGGTCAGTTAGAAACACAAGCATACATATAAATGCTTATGTATATTTGACTGTTTTGATGGATAATCACACCATGTCATTTTCTTCCTCCATTATAAAATAGAGTGATTTGTCAGATGAGAGCCTCTATCAATGAAATACAATGAAACAACATCAGAACCAAATACTCCATCCCAGGATGGAATATCTGAATTTTTCGTAATACTTTATTAAGGTGTTTGCCACCTCAAAGCGCTGGAAGTGTCACAGAGCACAGACACTCATCAGCCAGTTGTGACCGCTTTCAGTCATTCTCATCCCAGTTGGCAGCAACTCTACCCTTGCAGTCACTTAGGTCAAAAACTCTGAAGTCTTTCCTAACTTCTCATTCTTTCACGTCTCCCACATGGTCCTTCGGTGAATCTTCCTGATCTTACCTTCAGAAAACTCCGACTTGGTTGTCTTATTTAAAATTGCAGCTAACAAACTGTCTCTACCCACCCCCTTCCCAGTCTCCCTTACCCAACTCTCTTTATTTTCATTTTGGGGCATTTATTACATGACTTATCTAATTGTTACATTTCTTATTTATTACTTCTTGGAATCTCATGAGGGTCTCTTTTTCTTTGATGATCTATTTCAGGTGTCTAAACAGTAGTATATACTAAGTGCTCAATGAATGTTTATTAAATAAATACATTATCTATCCGCAGGCTTTAAAGTCAGAATTGCAGTTACTTTCTGCTATTTTTTGAACATACTATTTTTCATCTATTGTTCTAGTTGCCATATGTATATACATACATACATATATGTGTACATGTATATATTTTCATACATTGTATATATATATATATATATGTGCGTGTGTGTGTGTGTGTGTGTGTGTGTGTGTGTGTATCTATTAGTAGGTGATGAGGCCAGCCTTTGGAGCTTGCTCTTTATGACTTCAGAACACATGTATTCTACCGTTGTCATGTTGTCTAACACCTAGATCAGCTTAATTTACCTAGACAATTTAGGATGCTACTTCCATAAATCACAATACCTCATCTTATTGCTCAAATCAACATGTTCTCATTCCAGAGAAGGAAGTATCACCTATAACATCTGTCTTTGTGAAGAACGGTGGTGGATGGGAACCAATTAAAATGCCATAGAGCAAATTAAATGTTTATTTGGAATAAGTTCCAACTTACTAAATAGTACTACTAATGAAAAAAATTGCATTTAACAATTTTCACAATGGTTTAAAACCCATTGAGCACAACAAGACAAGCATTTAGCAATCTAAAGAGATGGCTTGAGCAGTGTGGTGGAAAGAAGCTATTTAAAAATATGACTATTTAAAAAATTTAGTTTGTCGCTCCTTTTTTTCCCATCAAGTAATTAAAGCTCTTGACTTGTTTTAAAATGGCTCAGATTTAATTTCATTTTGTAAAGCACCTCGATTTTTCAGCTCAGGAAAAAAGGCTATTAGCAATTTGCATTATCCATTACATCCTCCTTTATAATATGAAATTTATATGGGAAATGCTAATTGGACGTTCATCATCATAAAGATAATGATTTCTGTACTTTCGGTGGTGATAATTAAGATGAAAGATGAAAATGATATAGGGCGAAAGGTGGATTTTTTTTCGTTTTCTACTGCTTGGTGACTGGGCAGGGCACTCTGCTCTTTGCTTCAGGTGGGTGACAGCAGAGGACAGAGCCAGGGGGTCAAGGAAGAGCATGCAGATTGGAAGTGCCTCACTGTCTGGGGCCCTCCGTTTACCTGTTCCCAGGTGATTAAACAAGCTCCACATATAGAAGGTGGTGGAGACTGCAGTTTTTCTTAAAGACAGATAGATCTGAAAGGGTCTCTTCCATTCTGTCTGGTTGCTTTACGAATAAGAGTTCCACTAAGTGCTTACACATCAGTCCTTGTTCCTTCCTCTGTGATGGGTGTAGATGACTGAAATGGGCCGCCATTGTTAAGAGTAATAGGCATATTCCAGGAGACTTTTCCATGGAGCATGCTTGTATCTGTTGGCTTGATGATGCAGTCAAGGTTAATTTTTTTGCAATTGACTCTTGATGAAAAGCAGGACAAGGACCCAGTTCTTGAGATATATGTGCACTGCACTCCTTTGGAGACACTGATGCTTTTCCATCAGGGCGTGTCAACATTTTTCTTCATCTGCTGGAATCATTTTAAGTTGATGCTATTATTTTATATAGATTTATTTGTTTCCAGACGGCAGCGTCCTTTGCCACAGTCTTATAAAAGTCTTGTCTTCAAAAGGCAGTTTGGGCAGACATTAATGGGTACAATTTTAGAACTTTTCTGCATTCAGTAAAATGTTCCTTATGCAGCACCACATTGGATGCGAGTCGTGATTTCATTCTGCCCTGTATTTAGCCCAGACGTGAGCACCACAAAATGTCAGGGAAGCCTAGTGGCTTATTTCATGTTGTTTATACCCCAAGGTAGATTTCTTTTAAGTTCCTGCGTACTGAATATTTGTTGTATTGGTCACAACATTAAATGCTTTACTTACATCAGTAGCCTTCTAACTGCTGTCCTTCCTGCCATGTGTCCATTCTCACGAAGCAGGCCAGAGAGAGCCTGTTCTCTCTGGGAGATCAAATCACATTGTTTCCCTGTTCTTATTCCTGACCACCCTGAAAACAAAACCCTGCTTCATGGCTCACTTTCTGTCCTCATCTCCCACCACACGTGTCCTTGTTCGCTGTGCCAACGTCACACTTGTCTTAAAAACACCAAGCATATTCCGATCTCAGGATGTTAGCACTTAATATTTTCTTTTCCTGAAACACCATTTCCCCAGCTGTTTGCAGGGTTTATTCCTTTACTTCATCCATATCTGTGCTCAAATGTCACATCCTCAAAGATTCCTTCCCTGGAAACTCTGATAGCACTCCATCTCACTCTTTAGTCTTAATCTGCTCTGCTTTATTTTTCTTTTCCTTACTTAACATTCTCTGATATTCTATGATGTATCTATTCATTTATTTGTTTATTGCTTTTCTACTTTATTAGAGTGTAAGCTCAAAAGTGGTAAGACCTTTTGTTACACTCTTCTATTCCTAGCACCTCCTACTTGGCCATGTTAGACCCTCAGGAATCAGTATAGGTGTGATTCTTGTCTACTTTATCGTAGCAGGACCTGCAGTTGGGTGAAGTTAAATGATTTACTGATAGGTGGTGAATCCTGGGTTCAAAATCCAGTCTGCCTGCAAAGCTGATGCTCTTAATCTCTGGACTAGGCCATTTCTTTTAATACTGCTTAAGGTCCAGGGCTGACTTCTATGCTTTTTTACATTGGTAAAATACATTATTCACTGAATGAATGAATAAAAATAGCATTATTTGTTGGGCATTTATTGTTTCAGGTAGTCTTCTAGGCATTTTATATGAATTATCTTATTTAATCAGAGTGCACAGGGGCTGATACTATTATTAGTTCCAATTTGCAGATGACAAAACAGGTGCAGAAAGACTTAGCAGCCTAAGTAAAGTCACACGTCTACAAGAAGTGGATCTGGAGCTCGGTGTCCGAGTTGAGACCTGTTCCCCTGTACACTAAGCACAACCTTGTTTTTAAATTTTCGCCTCCTTGGAAAACCTTTTTAGATATTTGCTTGCCTCATGGTCTCATCCCCTATGAGACTTTAATGCCATAGAGCTGTATATTATTTATGTGATATATGTCAGTTGGTGTTTTGTATTGTATAGGAGTCATGCCTGACTCCCAAGGAAAGTATTTTTACCTTTATGGTCTAGACTGGTCAGCCCTTTGCTGCCTTCCCTCATCTCTAGCAGAGGAGGCCGCCTGAAGTTATATGATTAATTTGATGCATTACTTTGTTATTACTGGTTTATTTGCTTTTTAATCTGACGTAAATTCTTTTGAAGAGCCGGGCCCATGTGCGTTTGTGTTTCAGTTTCACATTTGTAGAACTAAGCACAGAGTTGATTCACTTGATGATTTTTATTTTGTAATTAATTATTTTATTGATTTTATTGAAGGAATATTACAATTTAACATTAGCCAGGTTTAGGGTATATGTGATTGCAAATTTACATCTGGATATAAAATAGTAAGTTTACCATTATTTCATTTTTTTCTTTACTGTAAAGTTAATCCCCTTTACCCTGTTAGCCCCTCTACTCTTACACCCTCTGATTTGCTTTTTTCACTTAAAAGTCTATTGTTATTTTAGTTCATTTTTTGAAGTCTATTATTGTCTAATTGAGTACATTTGTTTGCTTCTGATCTCTGTACATCACATATGAATGATGTCATATGATGTCTGTCTTTCTCTGTCTGGCTTATTTCACTAAGTATAATTCCCTCCAGGTCCATCCATGTTGCTACAAGTGAGAGGACTTCTCTTTTTGATGGCTGTGTAGTATTCCATTGTGTTTATATACTGCATCTTCTACATTCACTCATCTGTTGATGGGCATTTAGGTTGTTTCCAGCTCTTGGCTATTGTAAATAGTGCTGCAGTAAACCTGGGAATGTATATATTGCTATGAATAAGTATTATTGTGTTTTAGAGTAAATATCCAGTAGAGGAATAATTGGATCATATGAGATTTCCATTCTCAATTATTTGAGGCATCTCCATACTGCTTTCCAAAATGGTTGCACTATTTTACACTCCCAGCGATAGTATACAAGAATTCTCTTTTCTCAATATGCTTTCCAGCACTTGTTGTTTACAGCCTTTTGGATGGTAGCCATTCTCACCAGTGTGAGATGATATCTCAGTGAGATATATCTCATTGTTGTTTTGATTTGCATTTCCATAATACAAGAAAAGTGGAACATCTTTTTGTATGCCTCTTGGCCATTTGTATGACCTCTTTAGAGAAGTGCCAATGAAAGTCGTCTACCCATTTTTAAACTGGATTGTTAGTTTTTTGTTGTTGTTGAGTTTTATGAGTTTTTCATATATTTTGGATATTAAACTTCTGTCAGAGTGTGATGTGCAAATATCTTCTCCCATTCAGTAGAAGTTCACACAAAGAAATAGAAAGATATTTCATGCTCATGGTTTGGAAGAGTTAGCGGTTAAAATGGCCATCTTACCTAAAGCAATATAAAGATATAATGCTATGCCCATCAAAATCCCAAAGACATTCTTCACAGTTATAGAACAAAAAATCATGACATTTATTTGGAACTGCAAGAGACCCAGGATAGCAAAAACAATCCCGAGGAAATGGAACAAAAATGGAAGTGTCATGCTCCCTGACCTCAAACTCTACTGCAAGCAATAATAGTCAGGATGGCATGATACTGGAATAAAAACAGAAATAAAGATCAATGGAACAGAATTGAGAGACTGGACATAAACCCACTCATATATGGACACTTGATTTTTGACAAAGGAGTCAAACGCTTGCAATGGGGCAAGATAGTCTGTTCGATAAGCTGTGTTGGGGAAACTGCACAGTCACATGCACAAGGTTGAAACCTTGTACCATCTGACACCATACACAAAAAATTGTTCAAAATGGATTAAAGACCTACATATAAGGCAGGAAGCCATACAATACGTGGAAGAAAATATAGGCAAAAAAAAAATTAAACAAATGGGATTACATCAAACCAAAAAGCTTCTGCACAGTGAAGAAAACTCACATCAGAACAGAAAGACATCACTCAATGATTTTTTAAACCATATTATTCATTCTTCTTCGACAACCTGTGGATATGTCCTGCAGACCTTAATCTAAGCTGCAGGAGCAGAGCCGGGCTTCTCATCTGGGTCAGGTGAGTACTGTTCACTCTGCTCCAACCATAAGAATCAATATCAGCCCATTGCTTCCTCCTGCATAATCTAGGGACAGCAAGAACATAGGTGCTCAGGCATTTGGGGTCTGCAGCAGTTTTCCTGGCAACGGAGATGAGATCAGCAGTTCTTGGAATGCAAGAGGCTTTAAAATATGTGAATGCCTGCAGGATGCATTCACAAAGGAGATGAATGAAGTCATACACACCTCTCCCCACGATGTTCCATATCTATGCCAAGACGAAAGAAGAGGTTAAGTGTGGATGAAGAAATAAACTCCTTTCATCTTGGATTTCTCCAAGGATGGTTGCGCTAGGCAACCTGTAACTCAGAATCTTTTTTAGCAGGCCATTTTCAGGCTATCCCTGAAACAGGCAGTTCTAGGCTTTTCTCATGTGGTTCCAGTCCTGATTTGGGGTGTGCTGATATCTTCTTTTTCCGCTTCAGTTCCACTCCTCCTCCTCCTCCATCCTGCTGTCTGCCTGTAGACCTGTATGGAACACATCAGCAGTCTCCCTACCCCTCTGGCTTTTACTTGTGTTTTGCCAATGGAGAGCCCTACCGAAATATCAGAGGATGGAGGAGAGAAGTTGGGATTTATTTCCCTTGCTGGTGACTATGTGCTGACAGCATCCTTTGACTAGGTCAGAACTCCTTTTGAAGTGTAACTCTCCATTTGATTTTCTCTTTGGGGGTTCTGGTAACTATTTCCTTTCTTTTTTCTTCAGGTCTACAAGTGTGAATTAATCTTGCTCTTTTATTTACTGTATTTGGGATGTTTTGACATCTTGGGGTCTTATAGACCCAAGGAGGTGAGGGACTGTTCCTCCCAGTCTTAATTAAATCTTAGCAATAGTGAAAGACTGGCCCGGAGCATGCTTTTAACAAAGAAGCCAATCAAATACTGTGTTCTTACTCCATCTACTTCTTTTTTTCAGGTTCCTATAGTTTAGGACACTATTTCCCTGTCCTAAATATACCAGGAACCAGGCTCTAGACAAGTCAGATCCAGAGCCTATCAAAATCAATCTAAGTGTGCCATCTTAAACTTGTCTAGCCTGTGTACTCTGCCTCTCTGATTCCTTTCTGGCTTGTGGCCATGTTTTCCTCCTCCTCTTTCTGCCTCCTGACCGACCCTGGTGCTTTCCCCTGTGACCTCCCCTTCACCCCATGATGTGGTATGCTGCCTCCTCTTGGGAACTGTGAGCAACAAACTTTTTGACGGCAGTCATCTCGTGGTCTGCTGGTCTCCTCCCCACAGCTGAATAAAACAAAATCCTGGGTATTCTTTAAGACACAATGGCCTTATTAGTTTTCCCACATGCTGCCCTCCTATTATAAAGAGTCCCTTTAATGACTGGTGCACTGGGCATGGTTTCCAGATGAGTCAAAGACAGCCAGGTACACATATCCAGGAACTTGTGTTTTTGATGTACTTGACCTCAACCCATTGTCCTTTCACTGACCCTGGCAAATAGTGAGTACCTAGCACTCATTAGGTGCTCAGCAGAGACTTGAATTACTGTCTTCTCTTTAATACCCTGCTCTGTCCCACACTGTGCTGGAATATACCACATATTTGAGCACAATTCTAATGTGTTATAATATTTTTGGTGTAGAACTGAAAGATAACTCAACTTTACCTCCTTATTCCGCTACTTTGCAAATGAATAAACTTTGGTATACAGAAGCAAAATGACCACAGTTTAAAGGTAAGTTCAAGTCTAGGATTCAGTCTCCTGATAGATATTTTTCATATTGTCTAATGATCGCAATCGTTTAGTCAGATAGATTTGTGCTAGACCTGGTGTTAAGTGATTCTCCTCTATTAACTTACTTCATCCTAATCTAACCTTCTTAGATATCTACGAGTATTAGCCTTGTCTAAAATTATGATACATAGAAAGGTTAACTATGTAATTTAAGTCATCCAGCTAGTCTATTGTAGAAACAGTATATATCCTTTCTTTCGGCCTGTCTTTTTCTCTTGTGCAAGGAGAGGACATCAGTACCCCTTTTCTTAGCTCCAGAGGACTTAACATATTCCATGGTAGATGGGAGGTGCTCAATTGTTACTAATTGTTTGCACAAAATCCTCTGAGCTTTTCTGTTGGACTCTTGGATCCAGTCAGTAATCAACCCTAATTTGGTGTCCCTTGTACTTACTGTTCTCCACCAGCCCCAAGTAACCTTTGCTGACTGCGCGTAAGTCTCTGGAGAGAAGGCAATCCAGCCAGCTGATCCGGGCATACACTTTCCCCCTGGGCTGACGTCTGCCTTGGAGTCAAACCTGATCATAACTAGAAGGGGTTGTTTCCTCTTGCCTGAGAGGGAGACTGGCATTTTTACTTGCCTTGTATTACAAAATTTGTCGCAATAAGGAAATTTAATTAGCACAGCAGTTTGAGGTTTTAATAGTTACTGTATTTAAGCAATTTCCCTGGCACTCCTGCTGTTCTATGAGGCTATAATTTGGCTCCCAAATGGAGAAACAATAAGGCCAAACAACGCAAAAAGATGGCGGTGTTATTCTGGAGGTTAAGCTCCTGCACAGCCCAAGGCAAGGTACCAGTGGAGCAGGCCAACTCTCTCAGCTGGCTTTCTCCAAGGACACTAATCGTTCAGTATGCTTCATTGCTAAGAATTACATTGTGCGGCTATCGTGTTTAAAACTCAGAGAGGATACGAGACTTGCTAGGACTTGAACTCAGGATAGGTTGTGTCCACATAACCAACAAAGCACAAATGTCAGCAATAATGCAAATGTGGGAAGCATATCATATCCATGGAGGAAAAGATGGTGTCTGCTTTTCCTTGAGTAGAATATATGGAAGCCATGTAGTATCCATGCAGAAAGTAAGTACCTGTTCTCGTGAGGCAGGGGATGTGGAACCGTATGATGTCCACGTGGGAAGCAGTGGGGTCTGGAGTCCTGGAGTGAGAATGTGGTGTCCATGCAGGACAGAGTGGAGACTAGTTTTCCTGATGTGGAGGATGTGGGAATGTGTGTTGTGTCTGTGGGAAGGGGAGAGTCCAGTTTTTCTGGTTCAGAGGAGGTGGAGCTGTAAAGTATCTGTGTTGGTCGGGAACAGCTTTCCTGCAGAGGATTATGTCTCCTTTAATGAACTGGAAATGAAGACCTGACATACGGGTTTCACCAGGCAGATTGAATGAGGTAGGCCCTGGGAAGCTGCAGGTTTGTGGTATCTTCTAGGTAATGTTGTATTTAGACTGGATGTAATGTTTGAAGTTGAGTTCAGTCAGAGCAAGCAGCGAAATATTAGATGCTATCATTTTTTTTTTTTTTTTGAGCTCCTACCAAGAGCTATGCTTAGTATTGTGCTAAGCCCTTGGGAAAATCATAATCCTCATAATAACCCTTGAGGTAGGTATCATTCTCAAGCTTATTTTACAGAAAGAACTGCAATTGATTAATTTATTGAAAAAGTTACTATCTACTCAGCAGTCAGGATACAGCAATAAATAATACATGGATGTTACTTTCAAATAGTTGTATGGTAAATAAATGGTGGGTTCTAGATTCCAGCCCATTTTTTATTTTAATGTCTATTATTTAGAATTGTTACTTTACTAACTGTATGACTTCAGAACAGAAATTTAACTTTATGGCTTATCAATTTCCTTATATATAAACTAGGGATATGATATTCAGCTTGTAATAATGAAGTGAGGATTAAGTAAGGACTTGATATATGGGTTCTCTCTCCTGCCATTTTGAAGTTCTGAATACATTCGCTCCATTATTCTAGACTATTGAATTTGATAAAGTGCAGTCCCCATGCCCCTAGTACTTTTCTGAGGATCCACTTTATCCTCATTTTCTAGCCAACAGCCTTATACTTCACTTATCCACGAAATTCACAAGTTTCATTAAATCTGTGAAAAGGGTCATTTTTCTTTTGATAATTGGTGTTGCGATAGGGTAGATTTCTAGGATGATGCCCACTCTCTGATGATCCCCACCTCTGGTTCTTACTCCCGTCTCTAATACCTTCTCCTTGAGTGTGCACTCGATATAGTGACATTTTTCAACCAATAGTATCTCACAAACGTGATAAGCTATAATTTCTATGATTAGGATGCAAAAGATTGTGACTTTCATCTTGTTAGCAGTCTGTCTGTTGCCTTGTCATCTTGTGTGCTTCAGTGAAGTAAGGTGCCATGTTGGAGAAGTCCACATGGTGAGGGACTGAAGGTGGCCTCCAACCAACAGCCCTTAAGGAACTGAGCCCTGCTGACTGCCACACGAGTGATTTTGGAAGCTGATCCTTCCCCAGTTGAACCATGAGATGACTATAGTTTAGCAGGTACCTTAACCGTAGTTTATGAGAGACTCTAAAGTAGAGGACCAGCTTTGCTGTGTTCAGATTCCTGATCCATATAAACAATGAGATAATGTGTATTTTAGCCATTAAGTTTTGAGGGAAATTTTAATGCAACCATAGATAGCAAACATACTTACTTTAAATAATATATTAAAAACATAGACCATCTTCTAAGAGCATAGTTTGTGTTTAAAAGCATAGAAGTTTTCAAAGCACAAGAAAATAAGAGAACAAATGGACAGTGACAACCTGCAACGATGCCCAGAAAACAAATAGTAAATTGGCAATACATACAGATCAATAATCCCCCTCAATGTTAATGAATTGAATTCACTAATCAAAAGGCATAGAATGACTAGTTGTATTAAAAATAAAAACCCAATTTTCTACTGCATGTAGGAAATACTTCTAAGTTTTAAAGACAAACATATGCTCAAAGTCAAAGGCTGGAAGACAATTTTATATTCCAATGGTAACCTTGAAAAGACAGTGTGCTGTGAACACTGAAACCAGAAAATGAAATGTGGTGCATTTAAAAAACATTTAAAAAACAAAATGGAAGTACTCAGGCTAACAAAACTGAAGTGAGGAGTTAAGAGCTCTAGATGAGTCACCTCTATACCAGCCGATTAGACTCCCCACACCAGTTAAGAGCATTATACTACAACTTGTAGCTGCTGTTAACCATGCATCTGCTAATGCTGACTGAAGAAAAGCCATAAAAACTGAAGAAAAAAGCATACATTTAGTCGCACAGACTCAAACAATGCTATGCACTCAAGCCATGTAGTCTAACATCTTTGGGACCTTTTGCTGAGACTTAATGCTGGAGACTTCCTGCCATAAGCTGTGCACTCCAAGCTCGTCAACCTGTCTCTCTGAGATCATGCCCTGGACTGCTGAGCAAACTTGTTTAGTTCTACGTTTGGTATATTTAGAAGCGTGCCTGACTACTGCTGATGAACACATCACAGGTTTTACTTGGGCCTGTGTATGTTGTGTGATGTGTGAATGTGTGATGTGTGAATAAATGGAGCATTTGAAAGATGACATAACTTGTAATCATTGACCATTTGCTAGTGATTAAGACACAGAGGCAGCCACATTTATATCACATAAAATAGATGTAGAACAAAAGAAGATAACACAAGATTGGGATGGATATTACATAATGATTAAAAGATCAGTTCGGCAAGCAGACATGACAGCTATTAATATATATGCACCAAACCAGGGAACATCAAAGTACATAAAGCAGTACTCAGAGCAGACATTTAGAGGATACAATACTAGTAGGAGACTTTAACACTCCACTTATCACAATGGTCAGATCAATCAGGCAGAAAATTCAAGAAAACACTGTCTTCAAATGATACATTTGAGCAGGTGAGTCATGGACATTTATAAAACACTTCACTCAACTACCATAAGAATCACATTTTTCTCAAGACCATAAGTTGGGAAACAAAACTAGTGTCAACAAATTTACAAAGATTAAAGTCTTACCAAGTGTCTTCTCATCACAATGGCATAAAAGTAGATATCAATGCCATAAAAAAGCTGAAAATTTCAAATATGTAGAAACTAAACAACATTCATCTTAATTACTCTTGGGTAAAAGAGGAAATCAAAGAAGAAGGAAAAAAAACTTGGAGAAAAATGAGAATGTAAACACAAGCAATCAGAACTTATGGTGGAGTAGTGGTCAGCTACCTCCAAAGGAGCACAGTCCATTTACATCCCAAGGACTTCAGCTTGTGTTCCAGTTGTGGGGTGGGCAACCTATGTGAACATCTAAATAAAAATACAATGCTTCCTCTTCCTCTCTCTTCCTGCCTGCCTGCCTATTCACCTTCATTCCTGCCTGTACCTTTCCTTAAAAAAAAAAAAAGAAAAAGAAAAGTCAGCAGAAATAAGGGAATAATAAAAATTAGAGCAGAAATAAAATATAATTCAAAAAACAATTCAGATCAATGAACCCCAAAACTCGTTCTTTGAAACATAAATAAAATTTGCAAACTTTTGACTAAGGCTCACCAAGAAAACGGGAGATAAAACCCTAATAGCTCGAACCAGAAATAAAAGAAAAATTACAACAAATACTTCAGAGATACAAAGCATCAGAAAAGACTACTATATGCCAGTAATTTGGGTAAACTAGAGGAGGTGGACAGTTTCTAGAATCATACAATCTACTAAGACAATCAGGAAGAAATAGAAAACCTGAACAGACCTATCACAAACCCGAAAATTGAAGAAATAATTAAGAATCTCACCATAAACAAAAGCCCAAGTTTAGGTAACTTTAATAGTGAGTTTTAGCAAATCTTCAGAGAAGAATTAATACCTATTCTCCTCAAATTCTTCAAACAAAATGAACAGGAAATGCTTTGCAAACACTTTTTATGAAGTCAACATTACCCTGATATCAAAGGCAGGAAAGAACAACACAAAAAAGAAAATTATAGGCCAATATTTCTGATGAACAGAGATACAAACTTCTTAACAAAATATGAGCAGACAGTATTCAACAATACACCAAAAGTATCATCCATCATGATTAAATGAGATTCTAGGAATGCAAGAATGGCTGAGAATATGCAAATCTAGTTATATAATAGATCACATCAACAAAAGGAAAGGGAAAATCATATGATCATATCAATGGATGAAGAAAAAGCATTTGACAAGATTCAGCATCCATTTATGATAAAAGCTCTCAATAAATTAAGCATAGAAGGAACAGACCTCAACAAAGTAAAAGCAATATGTAATAAACCTATAGCCAACATCATGCTCAGTGATAAAAACCTGAAAACATTTCCCGTAATATTAGGAACAAGACAAGGGTATCCACTGTCACCACTGCTGTTTAACGTTGTATTGGAAGTCTTAGCCAGAGCATTTAGGAAAGAAGAATCTATAAAGGGAATTCAAGCTGAAGAAGTACAACTATGGCTATTTGCAGATGGCATGGTAATATATGTCCTAAAGACTCTACCACAAGTATTAGAATTAATAAATGAATATAGTAAAGTGGCAGGCTGCAAAATTAATAAATATCTGTAGTATTTTATATGTACACAAAAAGATTGAAAAGAAAATTAGGAAAAATCCCACTTGATATAGAAATAAAAAGAATTAGACACCTTGGAATATACTTAAAAAGACAAAAGTCCTTTATAATGAAAACTATAGCACATTATTAAAAGAAGCAGAGTAAAATACAAAGAGATGCAAAGATATTCCATGTTTGTTGCCTTGAAGAATTAACATTGTTAAAATGACCACCTTACCTGCAGTAATAATACAGATTTAATGCAATCCCCATTAAAACAGAACAAAAGTTTTAAAATTTGTATGGAATCACAAAAGACTCCAAATAGTCAAAGCAATCATAAGAATAGAGAACAAAAGTAGAACTATCTACTTTTTTTTATTTCAAACTATATTACAAAGCTATACTAATCAAAATACATAGATCAGTGGAATAGAATTGAGTCCTCAGAAATAAATGAAAAAAATACATGGTCAGTTCATTTATGATAAAGAAGCTAGGAGCATAAAATGGAGAGAGGAATGTCTTTTCAATCAAATATGTTAGGAAAACTGGACAGATGCAAATGAGTGAAACTTCATCATTCTCTAGCATCCTACAAAAAATTAACACAAAACATATTAGTAACTTGGATGTAAGATCTAAAACCATAAAATACATAGAAGAAAACATAAAGAAATAAATTCCATGATAATGGCTTTAAACAAGTCTTTGGGGACTTGACTACAGTGGCAAGAGAAGCAAACACAAAAATAAATGGGATTACATCAGACTTAAAAGTTTCTGCACAGTGAAAATATCATCAAAACAAAAAGACGTCCTGTTGAATGGAAGAATATATTTACACATTATATACCTGATAAGGGGTTGGCATGCATTAACTTATAAAAAGAAATAACTTATAAAACTCAACAAGGCATGTTCTGATGGAGTAGTGGTTAAGCTAGTCACCTCTGGGTTTGAGTTCTGGGTCCAGGGGGAAACAAGCAGTGTGAAAAACTTAAAAAAAAAGAAAAGAAAAAATGCTTCTTCCTCCTCTCTGTTCCTGTCTACCTGCCTACTCACCTCTGTTCCTGCCTGCACCTTTACTTTAAAACAAAACAAAAAAATCCCCCAAACAAATTAAAAAAACTCAACAACAGAAAAAGGAATAATTCGATAAAACATGAGCAGAGATATGAAGAGACATTTCTCCAAAGAAGACATTCAGATGGCACATGAAAAGATAATCCACATCTCTTGTTATTAGGGAGCTGCAAATCCAAACAACAATGATAACCTCTTATACCTGTGAGAATGGATACTATCCAAAAGACTGGAAACGGCAAATGTTGGTGAGGATATGAAGAAGAGAGAAGTGTTTTTTTTTTTTTTTTTTTTTTTTTTAAATGTATACTGTTGGTGGGAATATAAATTCATGCAACCATTATGGAAATTCTTCAAAAAAATTGAAAATAGAAATACCATATTATCCCATTATTCCACTGCTGGATATTTACTCAAAAAACATAGCAACACTAATTGAAAGAGAAATATGTATCCCCATGTTCATTGAATAAATGGAAACAACCTAAATACCCATCAATAGATGAATGGATAAAGACGATAAGGTATATATACATAATGGAATACTAAAGTATCAAAAAAATTGAAATCCTGCCATTTGCAGCAACATGGATGGAGCTAGAGGAGAGTATGCTAAGTGAAATCAGACAGAAGGAGAAAGACAAATACCTAATATCACTCATATGTGAAATATAAAGAAACAAAGCAAATTATCAGACCAAACAAAACAAAAACTAACCCTTGGATATTAACAACAGAACTGAGGCTACAAGAGGGGAAAGGGATAGGGAATGGGATTAAAGGGTAGTGGGAGCCCAATGGACAGTAAGGAGGACTAATAGAAATCTGATGATGGGTGTGGTTGGTACATATTTGATGAAGATTGAATCTAGACATCTAAATTGTATATTATTTAAAGTTACCTCAAAAAAAAAATGAAAAAAAATATTAAAAGGGACAAAAACCTTGTGTTAAAAATCACGTGTAAAGAAATACATTTCTAACATTTTTTTGACATTGATTGGTCATGTAGAAAAGTTTTTTGGTTGTGTTTTGCTAACATATGCTTTTGATATATAAATGCACTCTGAGCCACAATTGTTTCCATATTCTAGAATATGACTCTTTGCTTTTCTGATCCACTATCTTTTCTTTGAGTCAGGTGTGATTAGTCTCTGTGAAGATGGTCACTATAACTGAAAGGCATTCAAGACAGAGAAATCCTATCATTTCAGCTTACTCGTACATATTAAGAAATAATATTCTTGATGTCCTTGATGATCATAAGACCAGATCTTTCTTTCCCCTGTGGTAAAGTCACTTGGAAATCACATCATAATCAGAGGCTCCATTCATTAACTCACCTAACAAATACTTATTGAACACTGAGCAAGGCAGTGGGTGTACATTGAAGAACTGAACAGGCTGTATCTCAGCTTTCAAGAAATATATATATGTATGTGTGCGTGTGTGTGTGCGTGTGTGTGCATGCGCGCAACTTAATATATATACAATACTATTTTACACTAATTGCTTTCATAGGTTACTATGGGTTATACTACTGCAAATCTGTGCATGTTCAGGTATTTGGGCAAGTCCCAGGACTTGAAAGATGTCTCTGACCTTGAGAGGGTTTTTCTTAACAGAACAGCCTTAGTTCATTAGGTACTCTCATCCAGTGTTCCTATTAGCAGGTGTTCCTTAGTTGAATAGCCTTTGTCTATCAGGACTCATTTCTAGCTGGCTCTCTAACAGTCCTAATGGCCATCACTGTTCTTGGAAGAGGAGATATAAAGAAGACAGATTATATCCTTCCCTTATAGAATTTATAATGTAGTGGGTTACAAAAGCTTTAATTTGGTAATTTTGCCCAGTTTTGCCTATAGACATATCCGTCAGGGTCTAAGTAAGAAAGAGTCACTAAGACTGGATTATTTAGCATGGTGAAGGGACTATGAACAAAAGTGTAGAAAGGTTTACATTAATTGCCCTCACCTAGAGGTGGTTTTGTCCTCTACTAGACATATGGAATTTCTGATTACATTTTTGACTGTTATGAGTGGGGGTATGAAGCTACTGGCTTTCAGTGGGCAGAGGCTGGAATATTGCTAAACATTGTTAACGCACAGGGCATCTCCCACAGATATCTGCCCCAGATATTAGTAGTACTGAAGCAGACAACCATTGATTTAGAGAAATAAGCAAGGGATTTGCAGTACACTGCAGATACCAACTGGAGGCCCTTTATCACTCTTAAGACTGAGGATACAAGTGAGAGAGGGGTTCCCAGATCCAGGAGAAAGCATCTGCGATCTCCAGTAAAGGGTAGCAAACCTGGCAGGGAGAAAACTCAGGGTAATAAATACTTTACCTTCACTCTCCTGCTGCCCTGTGATCTCTTGGTTCACCAGAAGTCAGGGGAGCTTATTGATATAGTTTATTCAGGTTGACCTCTCAGGTAAGAGGGTAGGGTGCAGAAAGACTGCGAGAAGATCAAGAGGGGTGTATGAAAGAAATCTAGCAGAAAGCTCGATTTGCATGCCTGAATTTAGAAATACTTCTTTTTTTTTTTTTATTACAGATTTCTGTTTGGGAGAATGCTAACTATCCCCATGCAACCTTAATTTTATAATATATATCTTCTAAGCCAATTTTGTTTTCTTAGGTCTCTGTATTGAGGATGGACATTTTGAACTATCTCAGAGTGTGTACAAGTCTAATGAGGGTTTGGGATTTTAGGGTATCTGGTGAAATGGTGTTGGGAATGTGAGAGGGTGCTGCAGAGGCAGAAAATGATGTGGGAAAGAGCCATGGAGAGCATGCTTCAGAATTTAGTCCCTCCCTTTGTTCTAGAGGTGAAATCAGCTAGTTTAAATCTTCTTAACCTGGGGTAGGGGAGAGGTGGAAGTGTTTGGAGTTAAATTACATCAGACTCAAAAGATGAACATGATGACAGTTGTGTATCAGAAGCAAGAAATGGGCACAGACACATAGATGTTGGGCAGAGAAGTCGATTTACTTCTGTGTTTCAGCTCTAGGACCATTTTACTCATCTCTACCTTTCAGGATTGGGTTAGGCTCCCTGTCATGTGCTTCCTTGCAGGTAATACCCACCATGACAATTATTTGTTTTTATTGACCCCTTCAGAGGCAGGGATCATCCATGCACCTTTGTCCATTGTGTCTTCAATGAATGGAAATTATAGACAATCAATACATATTTATTGAATAAATGAATGGAGGTGCATCGGAGCTTGTTTCAAATCTGGAGAGAATGATGCAGGCTATTTATCTCCCTTTATTCTCAATATGTGTGATTTATCACTTTTTGCTTATCTAGTAGCTAGCCATTTCTTCCTATCAGGACTGCCATCTCCCTTTTGGAATTCCCCATTGTGTCAGTAGGAAGGTTATTCCTAGCATTTGCTGTCCTCTTTTTCTTTGGAAGCAAAGAGGTCAGTCCTTCCTCTATGCATGTCCTTGGACAGACAGAGATGGGCTTGTGCTCCAAGCGCTATTAGATCTGGGGACATGGAAACCTGGGTGAGGGACCTACAGATGGAGGGAGATTTGAAGATAAAGTTATGTTGGGAAAAAACTTGAATATGTGTGGAAGAATATTGACGAATATATCATTTCCTCTTGATGATAGGACTCACATAGCTGATCTACTTTCCTTCCAGATTTGGGAGAAGATAATTGCCTAAGTTGATCAGAAAAGAATATCTAGAGAATCGAGTGTCCTCTATGTTTCAGGGACCATCTCTGTTGTCTTTGTAGGTGTCAGTCAGTCTAGCTCTGTGAGATATCACCTCCATTTTACTGATGAGAAAACTGAGACTCAAAGAAAGCAAGTATGTTACCCAACTTGTCACAAACAGCAGATGTTAAAACAGTGGGAGAAGCCTGTGTCTCTTCTTTCCTTGGGTCTTTTTAGGTGAACAATCAAGGGCTCCCCCATCCAGTGTCCAGTAAGCTGTGGGCAAGACTGGGAGCCCTTTGGCCTTCGGCACAGTTTGCTGTGCCCTTGCAAACTCGAGCTGATTAGGTCATGGAAGGAGACTTGATGGTAGTAGACTTCTTTAGCCTCATTTCCTTTATTCTAATGCGTAGATATTCATATTTAAAAGTTCTCTTCCTATGATACTATCTGGTGGTTTTGCTGTTTTTTTTCCTGTTGGTGGTGGTTAGTAATCCGCATATAAATAAGACATCATTTAGGATGAAAGGGGCATTTAAGCCTCAGATATCAAAGGTGCTCAGTGGTGGTGTTAAAATTTCCTGGTTGAAACTTGCTCTCAGGGGGACAGAGGGTAACTGGAAAAAGCAGGCTATTTTGGTGCCAGAGTTTTGACACTCTTTAGCGGTTAGATTTTGTGCAATTTTTCTCCCTGAGAAAATGAACATTTCTGACCTTTGTCAGTAATGCTTGATGAAGGCTAATGGTACTGATTTCCATTTCTAGTACAAAGAACAAATTGGATTTTTTTTTTCAACAGTAGATAATACCTACTTTGTTATCCCAGCAAAGAAAGCTGGGAAATTTTAGCTTTTGACAGCTGTCATCCAGCATTTGCTGCCACCAGTAAAATAAGCACACAGCGTTGTATTTATTTTACTCAACAGTCGTATGATGTTTATTGTGTGCGTGTCCTCTTCGCTCTCTGTGTATTTGTAACTATTAACTCAATTCTCTCAACAGCCTTACAAGTTGGGTCCTATTACTGCCACTATGCAAAGGAGGAAACTGAGGCACAATGAAATGAAATGACCTGCCCAGGTTGCACATCTCAGAAGTGAGTCTGGACTCACACTCTAGCCCACCCATCAACACTGTGGTAAGTGCCTCTCTGACTGATGCAGCCTATACCGCAGGCAGCCAGAGGGTCCTCCGTTTCTCTCGTTGGGATTTCAGTCAGGCTCACTGGTCTTGGTTAGTATGCTGCTTTTAAAGTGAGCTGAAGTATAAGAACAATTTGAATAAGTGATCTTAGAAACTGCAGGTAAAATTGAATAATAAGCCCTAAAGGTGTCAAACCTCATGGGAAATTTGTTATGATCTAAAACAGGGGGTGGAAAAATTGGTCTCTATAGAAGTCTTTCTCTGGTTTGATTATTGATTTGGTATAACTGAAAGGGGAGCAAAACTTAAGAGTCATCGCAAAGCCTGTCAAATTGCAGGGAAAATATCGAACTCCAAAGGGTGATAAGTAAAGCATGCAGAACTCTCAGAGGAACATGAGGAGATGACTGTGAGACTGGGTGGGATGGAATATAGGTCGTGAATAGAAGCGGGGATGGCAAGACCTGAGGCTGAAGAGGTAGGATGAGGGAGGGTAAGGGCACACTTCAGCTTACAGAAAATGAAAAACCACTGAATTATCTTAAGATGAAACAGAAATAGTTAAATTTGTATCTCAAAACATCCCTTTAAAGCTAATATGGGACATTGAGAGGCAGAAAACCAGTTGTTTTTTCCATTCTCTGGTTTATTTTCTGTGCCTGGCTTGGCTTCCCTCTCAGAAGCCTTTAGGTAAGGTTGGTAGATCTGAATCAGCCTTTTTTACTTCGTTCGAGAATGCCCCAGGTATTTTTTGTGAAGGAATTCAGTATCAGAATAATGGTCAATTTTTATTGATGTGATAATTTTCTGCCGTTATGAAGCAATGTCTATCGACCTTTGGGACTTACAGATGTGGTCAGTCAGATTTGTTTGGTACCCCAAAATGTCAGGCGTCTGCCAGAGAAATAATGAAGGATCATTCATCCTGTTGAGAGTCTCCTTAAAGGGAATCAATAACCTCATTGGAAAGAAAAATTGCATCATTTCTAGGAGACCCCTTTCCAGGTGAGTAATGCTTATGTCTGTTTCAGCTGTCACTTACAGAATACTTCTTCATGGCAGGCCCTGACCACATGCCGGCAGGGAGCTCATTGAGTTAAGATCGGCTTTCTTGATCCCATTTTTGGATGAGGACACTGAGGCTATACATGCAACTAATGTGCCCGACATTACACATATAGTATAATGTGTGTGTGTGTGTATGTGTGTATGTGCGTGTGCACAAGCGCGCATATGGTCTGGGAAGGTTTAAGGAGCCAATCATGAGTAGTGTCAGACAGGATTCCTGAAAGCCTCCATGCCCCTCAAGGTGGTAGGCTTTAGCAGCCTTGAAGGAGGTAACTTGCTTTGCAGTGATCCTCTGAATTGTGTATTGGAAGTAATCATTTGATATGTCAAATCTAATTAATTAAATTGGTTATATGACATGCTTTTGAAGCACGTCAGAGTTATTGAGTCTCTCTATTAACAATTAGCTGTGACATATAAAAGCATCTAACTCTTAAAAATGAATGTTACATATTATGTATTATGTAGGCATTATTCTAAGCACTTGGCGTATGTTAATGAACGCATCCTTAAAGCATCCTAGGAGGTAGGCACTGTTATTATCATCCCATTTTGCAGATCAGAAAACTGAGTCAAAAGAGATGAATTAACTTGCCTGAGGTCACACAATGAAGTGGCAGAGGTGAGATTCAAACTAATGAAGTTTGACCCTCGAATCCATGCTCTGTGCTGCCTCCATTCTTCAGTCACCCCTCCATCCCCAACCCAGCTAATCTAAGGACCTCCTTGCTCTCCTGGAACAAAGCTATAATCTTGACAAGATTCGTAAAGACTCATTACATGGATCAATCTCTAAGAAGACTATTCTGCTGTTTTCTCTTTAACGATTGACCCCATAACCCTTGAGCACAGGACTGCTTGGGCACATAGTTGCAGAGAGTGCCTGACAGGAGGTGGGCCCGCTTTCTATCTTTTTTGATTCCTTTCTACCAACTTGCAAGGAACTGGCTTGAGATCTAGCTGCTGGTAATAAATTCTAAGTGACATGTTGGTCATTCGTTTGCTTTGACTAATATGTCTAATTGGGAGTAGCTAGTGGAGAAGAAATGGGTGGCAAAGGTGGAAGTATACACTGCCCACTGGAAGTTAAGTTGGATTTTTCCCACAGATCACAGGTGGACTTTGAGATGACCCTAGCATGTCTGTCTACTATAAGGATGTAAGTCACTTGAGGGCAGGGATGGTATCTGCTTTGCATTTGTGGGTCTCAGTTCAAGCATAGCTTGATTCATCGTAGATGTTTTTTAAGTTACTTGTTGATCCATCAGACTTTTGCTGGTCTTTCAAAACCCCAGACATCATCATTTTCTGCAGATTTTCCTGATCTCTTACATTTCCTCCTCATCTTTGTGCAACTAATTGCCCCTTTGCCTGGGTTCTTATTAGAGATGAGACTTTGGGCAAATTCTTTTGCTTATCTTTTTGTTGGTATCCTTGACTGTGAATCAGAAAAGTAGATGCCATCTCTCATAGTTGTGAACATTTTAGTAAAATAATGTATATGAAAAGCATTTTGTTAACTTTAGCATGATATAGCAATTCTAATATAATTTTGTCTGTTAAGTAATGAGTTTCCGAAGGGATAGGGACCATTATTTTACTTTCCCCTATCTTACTATCTTTACTCTGTATAACTCAAAAAGAGACTTACAGTTGAAGGTATAATTTATTTTAAGGGAAATAATGTCACACAGATTCTGTGGTTCCTAGGAGCATTTGAATGACTCCTCAGTTAATCTTTCCATCAGCTGAGAAGTCTGAGTAACCTAAGAGGACTCTGAAAAGGTTAATCATAAAGGAAACTGCTCTGTTCTCACATCACTAAGTCAGATCAATATACACTTTCTCTTGGCTAATTTTGAGGATTGATTAATTTAGTGACACTAGTGGTTTCTATGACAATCCCCAAGTTAAGGTTCCCAGATTCCCTATGGAGGAAGACAGAGACCTAGGAATTCATTTACCCTTCCAGGTGAGACCTGTGAAACTCTTAATCATGGTAGTAGGGAATTTGCATATGATTTCTCACACAGAGAATAGGGGGCAATATTATGGTTGCAAAAGTGGAGGAGGGGCCTGAAAGTCCTCAGACACTGCGTGCTGGTTTCCTTTGTTGGTTGAATTGCTTAGAAATTGCCCTGAAGTTGTTCTGAAAAAGAAATCCAATCTCATCCTTCATGTCTTGACCTCCTTGCCTTCCATTTAAGCGGGACACATACACCAGTTTGGTGGAATGGCCTTTATTAATAATACTTATAATGGCTGCCATTATTTAGAACAACAACTGGGATCATTTAAAAAGTCTTGCATTAACCCTTGGCCCTGCTCTCAGCATGGATGGGTGAACTTGAGAATTTCTGTCTGGCTCTTCCTGTCGGAGGAAAGAGCAGGGAGAAGACTGAAGACAGAAGATACACATCACACTATCTCTTATTGCACAAGTCACATGCTATTTCTGAGGACTTTCAACTTGAGGAAGTTTTGTAGGCAATTTTATTTGGTAGTCCTCTAAATCAGTCACAGTTTAGCAAAGTAATATATTGGATTTTGGAGGAACATTCTGACATTTAAAATACATCTGAGGTTGTCGACCTTTGAAGTTATCTTTTCCCAGCGCCACTGTAAGTAGAGAATTTGGTACTACTTTTCATTCACAATTGTAGAAATGGGGACCCAGAGAAGCGAAGAGACTTGTTCAAGGTCACATAGCTGGTAAACCAGGCTGGGCCATAGACCCATGTCTAGCCTTCCCCTAGACTCTGGCGGGGGGCTTGGAGTTCTAGGAGCAACTCAAGTCCCTCCCCTCTTATTGCTCCTCCTTCCAACCTAGGAGATGTGGAAAGGTAGAAAAGACTCTGGAGAAATGACAGTGCCATCTGATCCAACATCTGAGTACTTCAGATCAGTCGGGCACTATATCCTCTGTGGGTAATTGTCTAACAACATTAAAAAAATTTCAGATGATGTTGAAATGAGAGATGAAGTTTCAGTACACTTAAGAATTTTTCTCCCTGACCCTGTGTACTTCCAAGCACAAACTCTGCCTCTGGGTTCAAGGTTGCCTTTCCTTCATCACCCGCCTCCCTTGCTCAATGCCCCCCATCACAGGGGAGCTGGAGTGTAAACACTGCAGGCATCTCTTCACAGGCGTTTGCTGTTTGCTTGGTGAATTAATTTATGTTCCTCTAAAGGAGTATTGATTTGAGTCAGGTGATTAAAGGCACTCAAAAAAGAACCTGTTCAATCTGTTCACCTGTGTTCCACTGATTATGGAAAGAAATATATCAATGTTTTCTCATCAAAGGACTCTTCCTTTGCCTCAACCCCTCTCCTGTTCTGCTGCCCTAGGACTTTCAATTAGGCTGAGGAGCAGAGTTCACTGTCTCCTGGGGAGGGGTGGAAAGCAGAAGCGATAGTGCAGAGTGCTCTTCTGGAAAGCTAAAAAAGAAATGGCCTACATTTTTTAACTAGTTGCATAAGCTTAGTAAACATTAATTTCAGCCCTTTCTTTCTCTCATCTAATCATTTTCTGATTCCACAGCGAAATTGTTTTTCAAGCTGGCTCCCTTGCCTTGCTTCTGGTGCTCTCCTGGTTTAGGTCAATTGTTTCAGCTGAACTGCTGCTATGGACCCTCACTTGACATTCCAGCCGCTCTCTCTCCCAACCCTCCAATCTCTCCGACCCGCTGTCAGTGAATGTCTTTTCAAAATCAAGTTCTGGTGATGTTGGTGATAGTTCTTGTTCTTCCATCTGAAATCCGCAAAAGGTTGTGCCAATAGGATGAATTCTGAACTTACCAATATGGTCTATAAAGCTTCCACAACCCGGACTTAGTCTATAGGATTGATTTTTGTCCTCAGCCCTCTTATGCCCGATCCTCCTCATACTGTATGACTTATTTGTTGAAGAGACCATTTACTCCTGTAAATGCAGCTTTGATTTATCTTTTTCCTTGAAACGCATGTCTATCTTCAAATTCTCCCCCAGACACTTGAATGTTAAGCCTTTGTTGATTTCCTCAGCTTAAGAAACATTAGGCTGTCTCTCTCTCCCACAAAATATTTTGAATGTTTTTGTACTTAGTTTTACATAATCTTTTTAGTACCTTTCTTCTGAGATATGAATTCTCGAGGTCAGAAATCATACCATTTATTTTGGTATTTTCAGGGCCTAGTGCATACAAAGTGAAAACTTGGTGTGGTTTTTAGTAAAAGAGCAAAAACAAAAACAAACCTCCATTTTTTCCCTCTTGGGATGGAGTATAGTTCTTTGCTCCACCAACTTTTAGTTTGACAATGTGACTTTTCCTAGTCAGTGGAATGTGAACAAATATAACATAAGCAGATGCTTTATTTATTACTTTTTAGAAATTAATTTTATTGGACATTAAGTTTAACACTATTTCAGTTCTTCTTTCACCAGACAATTGCTCCCTCTATATCTAGTTCATCTGTGTGCTTGATTTCTCTACCATGTTTGTGTGACATCATGATGTCTTTCTCCTTCTGGTTTGTCAAATTTCTCACTAAGCATCATTCCCTCTAGATCCATCTATGTGGTTGCAAATAGCAGGATTTCATTTTTTTGATAGCTGAGTTTTCATACACTGTGTGTCTATGTCACTTCTTATTTTAACCACTCATCTGTCCATGGCCACTCAGGTTGTTTCTAGCTCCTGGCTAGTGTCAATGACACCATGTAAGCAGAGTTTTGAAGTGCGCATGACTGATTTGTCCTGGCTTCTTATGCTCCTGCGATCTAGTAGCTCTAGTAGATCTAATAGAGCCACTGGTCCCAGGCAGTTGGGGCACATGTGAAGCAGGGTTGAACCAAAGCCAAAGGCTTGACCTTAGTTCAACCAACATGAAGATCTTTGAGCAAGAAATAACTGCTTGTTGCTTTAAGTCATGGAGCTGGAAGGTAGTTTGTTGCTCAGTATTATTACAGAAATGGATGACCAATACAGGAGCTCAAATATTTGAACCAATACATGGATAAATAATATCAAATAAAATAGGATGATTTTGTGGTATGATATTTGTGTCTTCTAAAAATTCATTTTTGGAAATCTTAACTTTCAAAGAGATGGTATTATGAGGTAGAGCTTTTGGAAGATACTTAAATCCCGAAGATGGATTTCTCATGAATGGGATTATGTCATCGACACCACAGAGCTCCCTAGCCCCTTCCTTCATGTGAGGGCAGAGTGAGAAGGTGCTGCCTCCACTAGTAAGAGAGCCCTTATCACAATGTGATCCTGTTGGTGTCTTGATTTTGGACTCGGCAGCCACCAGAACTGTGAGAAATACATGCTTGTCATTATGCAGTGTGTGGTGTTTTTTAGGGTGGGATTATATGAGGCTATGGTAGCATCATCAACATTCATGAAGGACATTACATTTGAGTTCTGCAAGGCTGGGATGGAGACCGAAGCTTATAAATTTTAAAGCTCAAAGATAGAATTAAGCTTCTCACTTGAATATTCATCATGGAAAACATAATCAGAAGATAAATCTTCTGGGAAAAAAGTCACATAATGAATTCTAAATCCTAATAGAAATTATTATTGGATTGTAAACTATTTTGGATTAACCACGCCACTGTTCCCCTTCATTAGTGTGAATAATTAAAACTTAACTGTGTATCATTTTCTTGATATTTATGGATAGTGCTGTATACCAAGGATGGTGTGATTGGTATGGTCTGTGACTCATTATTTTCTTTCTTTACGGCTGTCAGTTAATGAGTTTATCACTAGAGGATTGAGACTTAAAAGGGCTTATGAACTTGGTCTTCATAGTCTCAGATGCTTGCCAGGAAGACTTAGAATGTGTGACGGAGCAAAACATAACATTCATCTTATTTACAGAAATCATGTAGCACTTAACACATAGTAAAAGTGGTAAGTATTAAGTGTTTATATGAATGAGGAATGCAAATGATATAGAATAAGAGAAATGAAAGATGGGAACTGATCAGCACTTGTAAGTGAGATAGCTCCTGAGTTCACAGACCTTTGTTTCTGAATGCGAGTGGCAGGAAAAATTAGGTTTGACCAGTCACCCTTGGAGAATTCATGATGTAGTGAGGTGACTTAGGAATCTGAAACTGTTCAGCATTATTTCTTGCCTCAAAGGACCCAGGGTTCTTGAACTCTGCAAGGATGAGTTCTTTTGAACTCAGGGTTAGAAATTAGTTTGCTTGCTTGACTATTAATCTTTCAAATGAGAAAAAAAATGTCACAAGTTGTTGGTTTGATTTGGATTAATAGGGCCATGTTTGTATTTTGAATAGAGAAAATTACATGCTTGAAGGTGTGAATTTGTTCTTTCTGTTCTTAACTTGTTGAGATACTGTGACATTTAGGGATTGTGCTGATGTATCATTTGACCTATTGATCTTTGATTCTCACTGCGAGTTACCGCCAACTCTCCTAGAGTTGACAAGATGTTAATTTAGGGCTGAAAAAGATACCATCTGCTACTACAAAGGTGTTTCTTCCACAGCAGTTACTCCTGTGGTTCTTCTCTCTCCACCTAGTGTACCTCCTCATTACCCGAAGCAGCTTTTTGATTACTGGATGTACCAGTAGAAACTTCAAGAAAACTTTGTCAAAGTCTGGGGAAAGTAGTACTTGTAAAATAGAATTTCTATCTATTCGAGAGCTTAATAATTATCCTGGTCTATCAAAGCATCATTCCCAAAGCATAATCCCCATGGGGGTTTAAATTTCCACTCTTCAACAGCTTTAGAATATGTACATCATTCAGTTTGTGTTGGACAGAGCTGAATTCACATATGACTTAGTAATTATTTAAAACACGGGTTGTAATGTAGAGAATATTAGCCAGGTGACAGTACAATTGGATTCTGTAATGTATTTCTACTAGAAACTCTAGATTATTGTAAATGATAGTATGTCTGGTACGTGGAATAGATGGTAACTCCAGTGTGACATCATATCAAAAAACGTGCTCAAGTTCTAAGTTACAGGGGATGAGGCTGGAGAGAAGCTCCTAGACACTAAAGTTAATATTTTATTCTTAGGAAATTAGCCTGAGAAAGAATCTAGAGAAACCTAGGTTGACAGGAATTAGCCTTTTATGTATTATTAAAGAAAATATTTGATTTCTTATTTTTTTGGTTGGGGGGTGTGGATTTTGGGGACTGGACACCATTCTCCTGGCTCATAAAGAATGTCAAAAGGGAGTAAACAACTTTTTCACCAGATCAGGGTCTTTATAATAAGAGAGCTGGAGAAATGAACTGAATCAAATGCTTATGCAACTCTTATTAATATGCAAGGACCATGCATTCATTTTAAAGTCTTTCATTGTCAGTTTTAGCTAAGTTGTGGTTTTCCTAAAGCAGTTTGAGGTCTACTTATACTAACAACTGTTTTATTGCTAAATGTAGTCTCCCTTGTATTATCTTCCATCCCTTAAGGTTTCATAATTTTGAGAACTACTTCTGACTGGATAGAGGAAAAGATAGACAATTTCTTTCTAAGTCTGATGATGATAGTGAGGTCAATACCATCATTGCCTTTGAATGACCATTTTAATGCAGAACTCTTACATCTGTCACATACTTATATCCTGTGGGTGAGCAGATGTTTGTTGTACCTGTTTGCATAGTGTGATGGTTAATAGTATGGACTCTGAACCAGGGTCCTTGAGTGTGAATCCTGCTTCTGACACTTTCTAGCAACTCACATTAATTCATTTCTGAGCATCATTGTTGTACCTGCAATAGGGAAGGATAATAGAACCCAAATTATAGGGTTGTTTTGAAAGTTAGAGGAATAAGTATCCATAAGATGTCAGATACATGTGCTATGTGTTAGCAATGATAATGACGATTTGCACAATCTGATGGTAATACACATTGAATGTGTGTGCTTGATGAAGGAAGAGAGAATGTGATCATGAGTTCTACCCATCTCTAGAGCTGTTAGCTATCTTTTTTTATATCAAGTTCTTTTTGGTTTGAGGTTGAAGAGTTTCTATTATTCCTAAAGGCAAAGGAAGTCATGCAGTGTGCTCTTAAGGACCTTTGGACTTTGTACTAGGGATAGAATTCTAAGTCAAATGTTATTTATTTAGTATTTTCTTTCCAATCCAGGGAAATATATTTAAAGAGACTTTAGGTTATGATGTAACCCTTAAATTTGTGCCTTTTTTTATCTTTTTTCCCCCCTCTCTTGATGTCATTTCTAATACAGATGTCACCCCTCAGTGTTAGGTCCATAACTTGTCTCAAAAGCGTCATTGAAGAGACTGCTCAGCATTTGGGATGCTGAAATTGACAATACACATTACAAATTGAAAAAGGACAAAAAGGCTCCCCAGTGTGAGGCCATAGTTGTTAATAATAAACTAAATAGCACTTGAAAAAACATTTTGGGACCTTCATAATAAGCTAAAGAAGTGTATTATTTAATGCAAAGGGTTTTAAAAATTTGTTATGGCAGTTTGCAGTACAAATTTCAGTCATTCAGGTAGAGACAGGTAGAGATGTCAGTTTGGTGATCATTGTGTTGTGCTTTCATCTGAATTGAGATTTCCATTCTGTCTATCTTGAAATCTCTTATCTTCCCCAATGTGTCTTCTGAAACTACAATTGCTTTGAAAATCAGTATCTTTATAACACAAACTTTGTTTTTGAATTTTCTTCCTTTTTTATGTATTGTTGAAAAACCATCTTAAGTTGCATACCAATGCCATGGCAGCTACAACATGGATGAACCTTGAGTTCCTAAGTGAAATAAGCCAGTTATAAAGAATAAATCCTGCATTATTCCACTTATAGGAACTATCTAAAGTACCTAAAATAGTCAAAATCATAGAAAGTAGAAGGTGATTGCCAAAAGGCAGCCGTGTTTAATAGGGATAGAGTTTCAGTTTTTCAAGTAGAAAAAAATTTACAACAATGTAAATATATATTGTATTGTACAGTAAAAAATGATTACCATGGCAAATTTGCATTGTGATTTTTTTACCATTAAAAAAAGAATTTAAAAAACAAATACAAAAACAAAATCTCTTCTCTTAATGATCCTAAATCTTTAAAATCCCTCCCCTTGACTGAATTGTTCCAGTTCTTGTGGCTGCCCCTGGGCCTTCTTCCTTTTCTTTCTTTTGTCGTTTAATTACACCACCCTCTTTCCATCCTCACTGTTTTCAGCCTCTCATCCCAGGACATCCTTCTTCCTTTTCCCGTGGTTGCCTCAGTCTTCCTTTCCCACAGCTTCAGCCAGTTTTTGTGGTACTTTGACCTTTTAAAAATAATATATTTATCATTTTAGAAAATGAATAAACAAAAGGGAGAAAAGTTTAAACACATGTTCACAGGTCAGAGATAGCTACTGTTAATCTATATGTGTATATCTTAAAAAATGGAATTGTATTCATCTGCCTGGTAAGTGATAATATTTTTATGTAGCAGCATGTCATGACTGTCTTCTCACATGGCTAATTTTCTTCACTGTTGCTACCAACCCTCATCTGTGAAAAGTTCTGTTACCTGGTGACTGAAAGCCAAGGGGCCAGAGACCAGGTTCAGCAAAATAGAGAAAGATCTTTATTGCTTTGCAAAAGGAAAACTCACGTTTCAAAGCCACCTTCTCCCTGAGATTCTGGAAGTCAGAATTTTCATGGGCGGGCAAATGAGGGTAGGTAGAGAGGAGATCCTGGCCTGGTAGGGGGTTGACTTTTTTTTGCACATGCACAGTTGTTCATCATCATTCTTCTACATGGGCTGTATGTCTCATTATAATGTAAAGTTTCAACCCAAAGGGTGGTCATTTAGTATTACCATGTGACTGTATGTCCCCTTAGGTAGCTTTCTTTTTGTCTGCATGTACCACAGGAACAGGTTTAAACAGGTTCATTCATCTTCTTCTTGGAGATCTTCAGGCCCCACTCTTACAGACTGGGGACTTCTCTGGATTCTTTTCCATTTTCTTCTGCAGGTCAGCTGTTTCTAGAATAAGCATAAGCATTCACCATAAGGGAAGTTGCCTCAGAGGGTACTCTTGTGACATCAATGGTTTGGCCTTCTCAGTTCCAGTGGGATCTCTCCATCTCATTTGACCACATCTCATCACAGTTGATCTTTCTTTACTTTTATCTCATCATCTCACTCCTGCATGTTTCACTGAATTTGACTCAAGAGAAAGGGTCAGGCTTGCTGGCTGATCACGTTTCATTGAACAAAGATCTCAATGGAAGCTTTGAGAGGATAGACTCCTGCTCTGGTTGCTGTCCTCTCTGCATTTCCACACACCTTTTAGTTCAAACCCTGGTAATACAGGTAGTGGCTATGCACACAGACTTTGGATCAAATTCTCCAAACCGAGTTCTAATCTTTTCTGTAAAGCCTTTGAAATAAGGCCCAGCATATAGCAATCACCTAGCAAACAGAATTAGTTATTATTTTTATTCAAATAGAGATTTAGAGTTGATTATGATTTCTTAACACCACTCAAATCCGTATATTCCATCCTCAGTGATATTATCTTAGTTGAGATACCTTGTCCCTCTGACAGTCCCATAACTGTTCCTGACTGCACTCCTTTGTATCTCTGATTCATTCTGCATACTGTAACCAGATAGAATTTCCTAAAATATAGATTTAATCAGGACCCTTCTCTGACTGAAACCCTTCAGTGGATATTCTGACTGAAACTTCCTTCTACTCTTCCTCCCAAGCCCTGCGACTGGATGACTCCTACCCTTCCTTCAAGGTGCAGAGAAAGCTGCCACTCTCTCCAGAGGTACTCCCAGAACCTCTCTTTTGCCCCCCAAAACCTAGGTTAGGTGCCTGCCCAAGCTCTCGATGACACCCTGTGCTTGCCTGCACTGTGGCAGATATCACATGATATTGTGATGGCCTTGTCTGCGTCCCCACCAATCTGTAAACTTCCAGAAGGTCAAAGACAGTTGTCCTGCTTTTGTATTATCTGATATAGCAACTGGACCATGATTATTGGTATGAATTGATTTCTCAGAATCAGATTTTTTTCCAGATAGCTGATCTCAATTGTTACATGTTGACTTTTGATAGTTTCTGTCCCAGATGTGGATTTTTGTTGACTGTGTCCCTACATTCTCCCTCTACTAACCCTCTTTTCTGATGCCAGTCTCTTGACTTCTCTATAACCTCTATGTACAGAATCTTCCATCCTTTTTATTTTCTTTTCTCATATAGCACTTTATCTACTTCTTTATAATTATACCCTCTGCCCTTAACTGAGTTTTGTGAATGATTCCAGTCTCTGCTTCCCTGGGGATTATGACCCTCTTGTGGGTAAGGAAATTGCCTTCTCTGTCTCCTATTGAAATGGGCACTGAACCATTTATAATCGATACAATCATTAGCCCTGTTTATCTGAACTGGTTCGATTCAATGCAGTCATGAACTCTGTTTAATGATACTTTTTATTTTATTTTTAAAAGTCATAAATATAGCCAAACTGTTTTAACTTTAATTTATGTTTAACCCCATCTCTTCCCACCAAAAAAGAGGTATTACTATGTAATTTAATAGAAATGTGTTTTTAAGAGAATGGGTAGCTTTCTTGCAGACACAATAATTTTATAGGTATCCTCACCTAGCTATAAAGACCCTTCCCAGTGACCTGAGACAAAAATCACTGTTCAGGAACCAAAGTTCTAAGAAAATGACCTGGAACATATTCAGAAGTGAGAGTCCCTCAGCCGGAAATATTGGATCCTGATGCTTCCTGACTATACTTGGACAAACCAATCAAACTGGCCAAAAAGGAATTACTTTCCTCTCTTTTAGTTCTTAGCCCTTTAAATTCTCCCTTGACCCATGGAGAGACAGATCTGAGAATCTGGAGTTTCCTGTCTCCTTGCCTATTGACACTCAATAAATCTTTCCCTTTCCTGAAAATGCAGTGCAGTGGGCATGAGTCCATTGCTTGGTGATGCTGTCTTTGATATTGCCTTGGTTTAGAAGGGTTTTTGTAGGCGATTATCAACTTAAATTCAGAATTTCAAGGAGGGAATTCAAAGAAACACATTTTAGAACTCCCCTCTTTGGAAGCCCATTATTAATATGTGCAATTGGAAATTATAGAATTCTTCCATAGACGCTCTACGCCACCTTCCCTTTTGCTTTTATAAACTGTCTCTGTTTCTCTCTAAGGACATTTCTCTTGTGCAGCAGATCTTATCCCCTTTCAACTGCTGCATGATTATCAAGCAATTATCCCCTCTTCTCTGCATCATAATAAGCTACTCAAAATAGAACATTCCAGAACTCTCTGGTCACTGGTCTGCATTCTTCTCTGATAATACAGAGGTGACCTGTATTTTGACCTGAAAACAGTGGCACTTGGAGGGCAGTTGAAGGGCTTACCTTTTTCTCTAAACCTCTGCCTTCCCCCAATTGAAAAAAGGGTTACTCTTCCCTTAAGGCCCGATGAATGTGGTTTGGGAAGGTCATAATCCAAGTGTACATTTATCTGTTCTAGTGGAGCAAAAATATGTCACCCCCAACACAAGTTTTTTGGTAATAAAATATTTCACAGAAGGAATTCTGAGGACAGGGTGGAGGTGGTCATTTTGAAAGATGTTTATATGCGTAAAAGAAAAATCTCTCTTTGTAAGGGGTCTCTCTCACCAAACCAGTTAGATCCTGTCTCTTTAAGTTATCAGTGGAGAAAGCAGAAACTTAGTCATCTTAGTTTACTGTGCCCTACCTCCCGCTTATGGGTGACACCCTCTTCTCCCCCACATTGTCTTTCAACTATGAAGATTTTTAAACTGTAAACTAATGTTATGTGGTGAGTCACTCAGTTTAACTGGGTTTCTCCCATGCAAGAGGTGTGTATATGTGATTATAAAACTTCTGATCTATCCATAAAGTGTTTTTTTTTTTTTTTTTTTTTTTAAAGAAAGGTACAGGCCAGAAATGAAGGCTAGTAGGCAGGCAGGCAGAAAGAGAGAAGAGGAAGAATCATCTTTGTTTTATATTTGTTTAGTTGTTCACACTGGTTGCTTCCTCCCCGGGGCTCTTTCAGAGGTGACTGACCTAACTGCTGCTCCATCAGGGAGCACCCATAAATATTTTTAAGTTTAGTTTCAAGACATACCTAGAACCAACCCATTTCTCACTAGCTCTGCTGTCACATCTGGATGTATCATTCTGTGCTTTTTCACTTGGATTGTTTCAGCTCTCTCCTGACAGGTCTCTGTTTCGACTCTTGCTTCCCTTAGAGCCTATTTTCATATTGTTGCAAGAGAAGATTTTTTAAACAGTGCTTCAGATGATGCAAATTTTTTTTCAAAACACTCTAGCGATTGCCGGGTAAACTTGTTAAAATTCAGAGTTCTGAGGGGCTGCTGGATCTGCCATCTCTTAGTTCTCTGACCTCCCTCCCTCCCCACTCACCTCATTATTCTATTTGACCACGTTGATTTCCATGCCATATATTAAATATGCCAAGAAGATTTTTATCACAAGGTCTTTGCACTTGTGATTCTCTCTACCTGATATCTCTTTGTAGCCAGACTTCACTTCCAAGTTTCCTTCTGATCTGCAATAGTGATCCATCTTATGAATACATTCTCTAGATAATTGGACTTCGATAAGTATTTGTGGAATAATGAATAAACAGATGGTCTATTTTATCTCTTGGAAAGTTTTTAAGATCTCTTGCTATTCTGAAATGTCATAATGATGTACCTCAATGTGGTTATTCTTTATCTTTTATTCTGGTCTCTTGCTGGAGCCTCTCATTCTGGAAATTCACTTCTAAAAGTTTTCTTTCTTTAATTATCTCCTGGGTAATCTCTCTTGTGTTGCTTTAATTCTCTGTCTGAAATATTTCACTTTATGGTTTTTTTTTTTTTTTTTGCTGAGTGATTTTATTTACTTATTTTTTTCCTCTCTATATTTATTTAAAGATTCAAGACTTTTCCAGGGTCTGTTATCTAGAAAGCATTTCACCTATTATTCTGTGTGACTGCCAG
This sequence comes from Solenodon paradoxus, assembly GCA_004363575.1. Classification (NCBI taxonomy): domain Eukaryota; kingdom Metazoa; phylum Chordata; class Mammalia; order Eulipotyphla; family Solenodontidae; genus Solenodon; species Solenodon paradoxus. The sequence goes on from RJWH01001112.1 coordinate 130,946, forward strand.
TCTCTTGTCTCTCTCTTCAGCAGTGGTGAGGTAGATACCCTTGTCTTAGGGAAGAAAAATCTATGGCTTGTTACCTTTGCCCATAATAAGCACGATGGAGAATTGGGAGGCAAAGCTGCTGCCATTCACATCTTTCCCAGGGACCACATCAAAAGAACCAGGGTGTCTCTCTGTTGGTGATCCCATGAATTCTTCTCCTGTCATCACGCACAAGCACCAGTATCAAACCTGATGAAATCAGTAATCTTGCTAGTCTCCAAATCCACCTGAATGGTGCTCATTTAGATGAGGGGGTCAGGACAGCAGATGGTGTGAGCATCATGGGTCAATAGATGATGGAGTCCATTGGTGCCCACAAAGATCTTTCTCACTCTGCACAACTTGAACTTGGCGCTCTCAGGTGTAATGTGATGAACAGCAAAGCAACCTTTGGTGCCATAGATCAGATGGAAATTCTCTCCCGTCCTGTCAGTGCTGATCACACCCCTGAAACCAGCAGGGTAGGTCATATCAGTTCGGATCTTGCCATCAATCTTAATGAACCACTGCTTGCAGATATTCTTCCTCTCCAGTGAGTGCATACTTAGATTGGTTTCTCAGGAAAATGATGAGGAGGAGACATTCTCTCAGCTTGTGTGGGACTGGTAGATGGATGAGGAGCAAAGCCCCCTGTCAGTGTATCCAGCATCCAATGCTTTGGAACTGGTACACTCTTTGGATGCTTCTTGGGATCATGAGCCATGGCTGCACACGGGCTGGAAATAGCTGTTTATTTCATCTTTTCATCCATTTTAGTGACTGCCTTTTATAATTTCTGATATGATGCATACCATTTTAATTTGCCATTTTTATCTTACTAATTTTCTTTTTGACATACATATTGTTCTTGCATCTCAGGTGCAATAGCTTCTTTTGTTTTTGTTAGATCTCTTTAAACCCTGATATATGGTCTGTTTCCTCCATGATTACCTTTTAAAAACTTTTTTTTTCTTTAGATCCTATTTTTTGCATGAAGTGCTTTGTTCAAGTGATGATCATGGCTGTACATTCCAATTACAGAAAAGTATTTGGAAGTGATTGGAAGCTCTTGTGAACAGCTGAGCTTCAATGACGGCTGATAAGGTGACGACTTGGCATTTTCATGACACATCTCCAGTTGCCAGCATGTTTCATTTCTTTCTCCTGCGCAGGTTAGCTTCCCACAGAGGAAGAGTCCTCTGTCTTTTCCCTGAGGTGTGGGATATCTAGATGGGGATGGTGCTGAGGAGGACAGCTACCATTCTTGGGAGACAGGCAGGAGAAAATAGTTGAGGTTAATATTAGAGTTCTACTGATTTCTTCTCTTTTCCTTGCTTTCCCTCTCACTTACACCTGCTGTATCTCAAACTGGAAGCTTTCTTGTTGAACTTGCCCACAGATTAAAAATTTAATCATTAGCTGGGATCGGGCAGAGAGGTCATCTGCTGTGGGGTGTCAGTTTGACTCTTCTTTGTACAAACTCTCCTTCCATTTCAGCCCAACCATGCTTGAAGCTGCAGAGATACTTGCTGTCTCGTTCCCTAGCATGTTATCAGGACTTTTTGTCTGTGTTTTTCGACACCCCAAACCCTTGTATTATTTTCTTCAGTCTGTTAAGTCAGTGTTATTTGTCTTTCCCTGTAACAATTTCCAAAACTTTGCCAGCATGTCTAATTTGCTGGTATCTCTGACTCAATAGTTTTTGTGCATTTATAACTTAAGCATATTTTTATGGTGCTTTTTGTTGTTTTTGTTATTTTGAGGGAAAATTGGTGAATGCATGTGTGGAATTTACTTCTTTTTTCCAGAACTCTCTTCTTTTTGGAACTCTCGGGTTCTTTCTGGCACTCCCCTTGATTATCTTCTTCTAGCTCTGTCCCTCCTCCCTGCATCTCAGGGGCTGCTCCTGTTTTGCTTTCCTGGGCCTCACTGGGTCCACATAAGCTTTGTGCTACACATTTTGACCACGTGACTCATATCTTCTTAAGGTTTTCATGACTCCTATAGGCTAATGACTCATATAGCTCGCTCTCCTGTCCTGACCTCACCCCTTGGCTCCACATTCTAATAGGCAGTTATTTGGACACATTCACTGTGGTGTCCCATAGACATCTTACAAAACTCAGTATTCGCAAAACAGAAGACAGTGTGCATTCTCTTCCTCACAACAACTCTTCAGTATTTGCATCTCTAGTCTCTTTAGTCACAAATGTGGGAGTCATCTTAGTATCCTGCCTCTCTTTCACTCCATAGAGCCAAATAATCCACAAATCCTGTGTTTCCCTCCCAAATATTTTCTTGAATCTACCCACCCCGCTTTGTCTCCGTGATGACTGCTCTCATAACCTCCTTTCTGCTCTGCTGCCACAACCTCCTAAATGCCACCAGCTTCTGTCTTTTCTCTCTTAAATTCATCATCTGCTCAGGTACCAGAGTGACCCATCCTGAGCATAAATCTCATCATATAGCTCCCCTGCTAAAATCCCTTTACCTGCTCCCCTGCGTGGAATAAAATGGATGTTCCTTGGTATGGTAGACAAGGTGTGACCTGGCCCGAGCTGTGTCTTTGCTTTGTGTGATTTCACTCCTGGTCTCACATGTTCACTCTTGCAGTACAGAACTGCCTGTTCGTCCCCTGCCCCTTAGGTTTCTTGCTTCTGCATCTATGCCCTTGTGATTTCTTCTGCTCTATTCCTTTTCCCCGCCTGACTAAAAGGATCTTACATATATTTACAGATATGCTATATCATGTTTTCTTCCTCAAGAAGCAGCTTCTAACTTCTTTACTGAAATGTCCCTTTTCTGTACTCCTACATGCCTGACTGTGCATACCACCATGGTAGCATTATAGAATTCATTTCAGTGACCCTAGTAGACTGGAAGCTCCCTCAGAGAAGGAATTCTCCCTTGAATTTGGTACCTGGCACATATGAAATAATTAGATATTGAGTGGAAATAAGCTTGCTTATGAATCACTTCTTGGTGACTTGGAAACAGTAAAGCTGACAACCCAGGAAGAGCATAGTGCAGGAAGTATTGGCCTTGTGGTTCTGATAAGAATAGACTGTGAGACAAAAGAGATCATTTAGCCTTGCTTTCTCTTGTTTGAGTATCTCATGTGGTGAATGGCAGGATCTGGAGGTGTTGGATGTCAGGAAACAGAAAGAATTTTCATTCCAAGTTGGTAACTTGAATGTGCAAAGAAAAACGAGCTGTGAATTGAGTCATCACCCTGGGTTAAAACAAGAGTTTAGACTGTCCAGTGGTGTAGAAGAGGGTGATGGGTGGTTCCTCAAGTAGCAGTAAGTGGGATTGGATTGGTGGAAGGGCAGGCAGGGTTGCAATAAAGGAAAAGTAGTATTTACTTTCACCTTCTTCACTTAATGAAGTTCTCCTGGTCTGTACCTAAATGTCCATGGGCCATGTCCAATTTGCAGAAGGCATGTGACATGTAGGTTCTTCAACACGAACTCATAAATAGCTCCCGTGCCCTGGGAGGCACACCAAAACACATTTTCATGATGACTGCAAGAGGCCTTCTGAGTTCTTATGCCAATGGAGTGTGAAATTGTGGCTTGATGCTCCAAAGCTATACCTTTTTGTCTCCTGATGATGATGATTAAGGGAATTTAGGCTTGATTTGATTAGGAGGCTGTGCAGGGGTGAGGTGATGTGGGAAGTGAGCTGGACAATGAAAGAACGACTGGAGAGGGGAAAGGAGATGACTGTGAGGCTGCGCGCTTCATTTGACCTTCAGAAAATTGAAATCAAGATCATGTGACTTAACGTTTGCCTGGAATTCCAAACCCTGGAATTGATGAAAGAGCCAGGGGATTCTGACCATAGAACGATAATAAAGGGAAATGTCTCAAACGATTATTAAATATTTAAAGAACCATCTCAACACTAACAGGTCAGATGGAATGAATGAAATTGAAGTGAATTTTAAACATGATTTCCAATGGTATGGAGAAGAAATGTAGGAATGCAGTGTGCCATAAAGAAAATATTTTGGGTTTGTTTTTGTGACATTGGTATTTCTGCCTCACCTTTCATCCTAAGTGTTAATTAAGGAAAAATAAGCCCAAGAGGTGGATCAAATGAGGACCCAAAAGAAAAGAATATGGTCAAATTTCTTTTTCTTTTTCTTCTTTGCCGTGTCACTAAGTGAAAGAGTGCAGAGGACAAGGGGACATTCATTCCCAGTGCAATTAAGATCTTCCCTATCAAAACAAAGGGAAGCAAGAGCTTTGTTTGTCTTTTCTTCTCTAGACTGGACCATGTATGTGAGAGGAATAGCTAGTAATAAAATGGTCAGAGATGTTATAGAGATTTTTTCTTCACTGAATATGAGTAAATACTGTGGATTATGCATGCAAACCTCATTCACCTGATTTTATTCTGGGGTCTACTCTGGCAGAGATTTGTAGTTGCCTACCCAATTTAAATAAGTACTTACTCACAGAAAGTTAATTTGATCATGAAAAGTGAGAATGCCTAGCTAAATAACTGTCTTTTTAAGCTTATTTTAAAAAATTTGAAATGTATTTTTCATAAAACATATAAATTTAAATTTATAGCATGTTGATTTGACACATTTATATACTATAATAAGATTTCCACTAGAATAATAGTTAAATTTTTTAAACATCTTTATCATATCATGTAGTTATCTTTTTTTGTGATGGGAATAGTTTGGATTTAGTCTCAGCTTATTTGATGATTGCAATTCAGTGGCCTGCCTATATGCACTATGTATACACTTTACCTGCAGTACTTATTTGTCTGTTCCTAAAGGACACTCCTCCTGTTTTCCCACACTGTCTATGTTAACCACTATTTTCGTTTGTGGTTTTATGAGATAGATTTTTTTAGATTTCATATACAAGTGATATTGAACAGTATTTACCTTTCTCAGTCTGACTCTCACTTCATGTTCTCAAGGTCTAACCATGTTGTTGCAAATATCAGAATTTCATTCTTTCTTGTTGCAAATGATATCGCTATCTGCCTATCATCTATCTATATCCCTCCCTATCATGTCTCTATGCATCCATCCATCCATCCATCTTTCCATCCACCCATTCATCCATCTGTCCATTCATTTGTTCATTTATCCACCTCACTATCCTTCATTTATTGATAGGCACTTATGTTGTTTCTATATATTAACTATTTTGAATGATTCTTCAATGACATGGGAGTATATATCCTGTTTTCATTTCTTTTGAGTATATAGCCAGAATTGCTGGATCTTATAGTAGTGGTTCTGTTTTTAATTTTTTGAGCATCTCCATATTGTTTACCTAGTGGCTGAATCAGTTTATATTCCCATCAACAGATTACAAGGAGTCCCTTTTCTCCACATACTCACCAACACTTGTTTTCTCTTGTCTTCTTGCAGATAGCTATTCTAACAGGTGTGAAATAGTGCTTTATTGTGGTTTTGATTAGCTGATTAGTGACATTGAACACCTTTTCAGGTACCTGTTGGCCATTTGGATATCTTCTTTTAAAATATATATATATTTAGTTTCTCTGCCCATTTTAAAATCAGTTTGTCTTTTATTGTTATTTAGTTGTGTGAGGTCTTTACATATTTTGGATATTAACCCCTTATTCAATATATGGTTTGCAAATGTTTTCTCCAATTTCACAGGTTGCCTTTTAATTTTGTTGTTTCCTTTGCTATACAAAAGCTTTTTAGGTTGGCTAGAGTCACTTGCTTATTTTTTATTTTATTGTTTATGCTTCTGGTGTCTTTTCCAAAAATTTATTGCCAAGACCAATAATGAGGAGCCGCTTCTCTACATTATATCCTAGGAGTTTTGTGGCATCAGGTCTTATGTTTAATTATCTGATTAGTTTTGAGTTTTATTTTGTGAGTGGTGTATTATAAAAGCCCAATTTAATTTTTCTTCATATGTTTGTCCTGTTTTCCCAATATCATTTGTTGAAGAGACTGTCTTTCCCTCAAAGGTGTTCTTGGCTCCTTTGTTGAACATTTTAGTTGGATTCTCTATTCTGTTCCATTTATCTATGTATTTATCTTTGTGCCGGTATCCTACTGTTTCAATTACTACAACTTTGTAGTACAGTTTGAAGTCAGGAAGTGTGTGGCCTCCATCTTTGTTTTCTTTCTAAAGATTGTATTGATTCTACAGTATATTTTGTGATCTATTTTTTAAATTTTTAAAAATTTTTTAAGAATTTTTAAAAATATGTGAGTAGTGTCTTAGAATTTTGATGTGACTGCATTGAATCTGTACATGCTTTGTGTAGTATTAAGTTTTAACAATGCTATAATTCATGAACATGGACTGTCTTTTCATTTATTCCTTTTTAATTTTTTTCCTACTGAGTCTTATGGTTTTCATTGTACAGGTCTTTTCACTTCCTTGGTTAAATTTATCCTTGTTTTTTATCATTTTTTGATGCTGTCATGAATAGGATAATTTTCTTTATTTCTTGTCAGATGTTTCATTATTCATATACAGAAATACAGACTATTTTTGCTTTTATATCCTACAACTCTATTGGATTCATTATTAGTTCCAACAGTTTTTTGCTTAAGTGTTTGGGATTTTTTGTATACAAAGTCATATCATCTGCAAATAACGATAGTTTTATGTCTTTCTTTTCAGTTTGAATGTCTTTCATTTCTTTGTCTTGTCTAATTATTCTAGGTAGGAAATCCAGTACCACACTAGGTAAGAGTGATGAGAATGGGTATCTTTGTCTTATTCTTGATTTTAGAAGACAAGCTTTCAATTTCTCATTGTTGAATATAATGTTAGTTGTGAGTTTGCCATATATGAAACGTGTGATTATCTGACATAATTTTCACCATTGAGATGAAATGGATAATTGTTAGTGAGATTCTAGAAAATCTCTTTAAAAAGAAACAGGATCATTTGGATTTTTTTTCCTCTTTTTCTTCTTCTTCCATAAACTGTGAACATGGTGTCTGAAGTGACAGTGACCATCTTGTGATAGATGAGCAGGTAAACTCTTAGAAGTGCAGACAAACCTGCTGGCTACTGTTTCATTAAGCCTTTGAACCAGTTCTGGTCTCTTCTGAGCTTCTTATAACTTTAAAGAATAATGGGCTGTACTTAAGGTGTCATTGGCTATGATGTTACACAATGTCAGACCCTAAGAGACTCAACACTATCATAGCTCACCTCCGTGTCTAGCTCATTTGTAAACTGATTAATCTAAACCACAAGAAATCTTTGGAGGGACTGCTTTAGGCATGAGCCTGTGATGGTAGCTGATACAACTTGCCCTTTGACACATAAGGAGTCATAAGCCTTTCCCAGAGAGAAAGATTCTCCACTTTCAAAAGAAGGCATATCAGAAAGGACACTATCTTCTTTTGATTGACACTATGTAGGTCAGAATGTGATGCTTGAAACCTCTGTAACCATCTTGCAATTTTAAGAGGGCTGATCTGTAGATAGAACTGATCCAATGAAGATGGTGTTGTGGATTTCAGAACAACCTCATTCTGGATGACGTTGAACTGCCAAATCAACCAATCCAGTAGCTGCTCATCTTTAGGTTGTTTTTGTTTCTTGAGGTAATCAACTTTTTTTTTGCTGTTTTTGTTTAGATGAGGTGTTGGCAGACTCTTTCTGTAAAGGGCCATGTAGTAAATTCTTAATGCTTTATAGGCCAACTCCACCACAGACAAGATAGCAACAAAGGAACATGCTTGTGTTCCAATAAAACTTTATTTACAGAAACAGGTGAGTGGCAGCATTTGTCACTCAGGTGGTACCCTGACTTTAGACAACTGAGTTAAGAATTTCTGTTTCTTCATTTGTTGCTTTACCGATATGGAATGGAGGTCATACTGTGTAAAATCTAAGGCTTCTCAAAGATCGAATAATTTGGAGAAAGACATAAGAAAAGACCAGGGAAGAGTGAAAGAAGTTGAAAATAGAGATGAAAACAACCAAAACAGCAAAACTCAAGGGAGAACTAGAGGTAAAGCAGATTGGAAAGTTGCACCTGCCTCAGTTGATGAGGGAAGACAGGAAGAGCTAGCTGTTAGCAGAAGGCTGCTGGAGCAAGAGAACCCCACAGAATGTAGATCCATTTTGTTTTAAAAATTTCCATCGTTTTTAAGCACATAAATAAAAAAGTTAAAAATAAATTTAAGAAAAATCTGCTTGTTATCCCACTCTCCAGATACATATCTTATTGTAAAGATATAAATACAGACTTTTCCTTCTCAAAGAAAGGAATTGTATCATACATGCTGTTTTTGAGTTTGCCTTTTCTACCTTAACAATAGATTCTGAGCAACTTCGACAATTTATAAGTTTATAGAAAAATCAGTATTTTGAAGGTTGCTTAGTAGCCCATTATATAACAGCAGCGATTTATTTGACTGGTCCCTTATTATTCTTTCATCTTCGTTGATCTTTCTCCCCATCCTTTTGCTATTATATAATAATGTAATCTTGAAATAGTCTGTTTGCTGTTAGGAAGTTCTGTCCTAGTCCCTCCTTACATATTCTTGCTCCAGATAAGGCTGTTTCCTTTCCCCAGATAATGTCTAGCAGCTGCTAAAGGACATTTAAAAATGTTTCAGTTTAGCAATCAGAGACATCATCTTTCTGAGTGAAATCCTCATGAGGTCATTTGTCCAGATGTGAAATTTCTGTCTTTGGGGAATTACAGCAATGGCTTCTATCATATTTAGTCTTCTAGCTGTACTTCTTCAGACTAGCTCCAATCTTTAAGTTGTCAGGTAGGGTTGACTGTTGATCGAAGTAGTAATAGATCTGGCTTCCAGGTCTACCTCCCTGCTTTCCTCCTGGACCTGCCTGCATCTGAAGATAATCTGACTCACTCTCAGGAGCAATTCAGTTGCTATAGTCTGAAATCTTCTAATGCATTTGTGTCTGCCAAATTAGTTCTCATGTTCATCGAACCAGATGGAACAGAAAAACTATGTCCTTTATAAGTAGATGATACTAACTCTATATTTTCCTGCAGTGTTAGGAGGCAGTAGTGATATCATTAATACAAGTAACATTAATATTTAGCATTAGAATGGAAGCTGAGACACAGAAGAAAAGAAACTTATCCAATATTGTACAGCTAGATAGAGGTAGGGGGACTGAAGGAGAGTCTACGTGTTCCCAAGGTTTCTCCACTGAACCCCAGTGGGTCAGAACATACCAAGACAGAAATGTCTTTTAGAAAAGGGTCATCTAATATCCCAAATTGGGGGTAGATCTGAAAGTGGAAAGAATCATCAGAGCAGTTGATTCAATGCACAGAGAAGGAAGTTTCTGGGAAAACCCCTGTTAATAGCAAATCTAATATTAAAATATTTTGTAGGTAAACATTTATTGACATGAAAAAATATCTGCTAAATATAAAGGAAAAAACTTAAGTTGGAGGTAACTTGTGGATCATGATTCACTTTTTGTTAATAAACCAACTAACCTCATAGATATGTCTGTCTAGTGATATATCATCTATTTACTACAAAGTTATATCTCAGGGTGTTAATAGTGATTATTTTGGGGCATTGGAAACTGGAGTTTCATTGGTTCCTTCTAATTGGTCAACAGTATTTTCTAACTCTTTTATAATAACAAAAACCACTTAGAGATTTATAGGTTGTGTTTTGAAAGCAATTTTCATGTCACTAAGACTGATAAAAAAACATTTAAAAATATTCCTTTTAATGATGACTATATCTTTTCATTGAGAGTGAGCACTCTTTTTATTTTTCTTTTAAAGAAAAGTTGCAGGCTGGAATGAAGGCAAGTAGTCAGGCAAGAAGGAAGAGAGAGAAAAAAGAAGCATTTTGTTTATTTTTATTTAGTTATATATCTTGGTGGTTCTCCCTAGCCCAGAACATGAACCTGAATCTTTGGGATGTAAGTGGACTGTGCTTCTGCTGGAGGCAGTTGACTAAACTACTCCTGTACCAAGAGGGAGCACTTTTTACATGGTACCTTTAAAAAAATTGTGCATATCATGCTTTCTTCAGTTTTTACTGTCCCTCATAGCTCTTGAGGGTAGAGTCTGTGTCTCAAATACCTAGTGATCAGTAGTATATTATTTTTTAATTTTTTTCTTTTCCTTTGAGTAAATGAGTGAATAATAAACATAACAACTTTATTTGAATGTCACCGAGGCTGAAATTAATCAATGGAAGGACATTAATGAACAGACAATGAATGGGATAGTATGTGTAATTCTTAACCCTTGGATGGGGGGAGGAGGCAAAGCAAGGGGTGAAATATGCAATGTAATCCCCACCACGCAGTCATATAGGATTCAAAAGTAGTCACCAGTATGGTTGAAGATCATTATGATATAGCTTTGTTTCGGATGCTTTGTGATTTATGTTGAGATTATGGAGTTGGAATGTGGTTGTGAGCTTGGAGCTTTTCAGGAGGCTTTGTGACTCCAGGTGCATGTGAGGTTGAAGAGAGGGACATTTTAACAGAATGAAGATATTGAGAAGATGTTTCCAGGGAACTTTGAAAAACAACAACAACAAAAAATAAAACCAACCACCACCACCTTTGTCCTGGACCATGAATGAGAAAAAGGTTCATGGTAGAGTTAAAGAAAGTTACTGACTCAAGACTGGCAACAGGGGGAAACCAGAGAGAAAAGGCTTCCTCTGTCATCAGAAGTTGGCATGGCTTGGTAACTAACGGGACTGGAAATGTGCTGTGTAGAAGGAATACTATTAGAAGCTACTGGAGGGAAGGGTGAGTTCTGACCTTCCTGCAGCCCACTCCCCAAGCAGCAAGTCGTGTTGTCACTTACCCATTAAAAATCCTCTGACAAGCTCTGGGGCCAAATCAAACAAAATGCAAATCCCTTATCTTGGCCTATCCACAAAGCTTAGCACAATGCACCCCATGTCCCACCTCTTTTTAATCCTGAAACACCAGCTACAAGGTCCTTTTTTCTGTTTCAAGACTGGGTCAAGCCTCTGCCCACCTTGGAGCATTGCGTGAGCTGTTTCCTCTGTCTGAAAACTACTGACCTGGATCTTGACATGTTTGCTCCTCTTCCCTTTTTCCAAGTCACAGGTTAATACACCTTCTCAGTGAGGATTTTTGCTATCACTCAACCTAAAATATACCGCCAGCCACTTTCTGTCATACCAATCTCTTCATTTTCAACAAAACATTTATCATGATATGATACTTGCTTTTAAAACATTTACTGTTTATCTGTTGTCTTCTCTTAGCAAGTAAACTCCATGAGAAAATAGACATGGTTTATCTTATTTCAAGTCTAGAATAGTCCCCAGCACATGGGAGTCACTCAATAATATTTATAGAATGAATGAACACATCTCTCCAATATCTCCATGTCCTTGTTCTGAGACTTCCATGTCGCCTTAGGCTAGACTAGGTGTCACTCTCTTTTGCTTCTGGGGCAGCCTCTGTCAAGATAAGTTGTAAACAGTGACAGGCCATTTTCACTGCGTATCCTCAGCACTCTGTGCCAGAACTGTGTATTGAGTAAATGAATGCATGAACCAGTGAAGTGCTGCAGACATGGTAGATCTTCAGACAAAGCCTCCGAAGTCCAAAATCCCATCTTGGTCGACAGGAAGGGGAAGGGGGAGAGACATTTGATGTGACATACAATTTTGTTGGAGATTTTTGGGTTACATTTAAAACGATGAAGCACAGAAACAAAAAAATAAGTCCAAAAGAGCTATGAGGAAGTACTTGGGGCAAATTTCAGAATTAAAAAACTGAAATATTAATTTTAGAAAACTATTAGTTTAGAGAACCCCCAATCTCCAGCTTCCTTTAAATATGAAGACCCTCATTCCTAGTCAGTTGCTCTGGGGATCTGATTAAATATCACATTTTTGACCAAGAGAGAAAGAAAAACATACGGAGCCTCGAGATCCCAAAAGAGAAGAGAAGAAGGGAGAAAAGTGAGAAATATTGCATTTGGTGACCTAGTTCTCTCTCCTACTTTCTTGTCTCAGTGCATTTTGGAGTTCTAGGACGTAGCTGCTAGAGAAGCTAGTGGTTCGCTTTACTTTTTAAAATTTCACTTCCAGTTTCTTTACATTGCTATGTGCCAGAATATTGAATTTGTACCTCAGTCTGTGCACATCTCACACCACACCCACCAACAGAGGTCTAGGGCTCTTTGGGGGTTCATTTTTTTTGTGACAATAACTTTTGAATTTAAATGGGTAGTTTTACAGAATTAAATTTCTGTTATCCAGTTTATATGAAGAGTTGGAGGATGTGGGGACTTATTAACTTATATCAGAGAGGAAGATGTCCCACATGCCATTTCCTTTCCCAGATAACTGATATTCTTTTCTGAGACCTAAGGCCAGACAAGTTCAATTCAATAGGTGTTTAAAATATGGGGTGATATTATTAAAATCCTCTCTGTGAAACTATGACAAATTAGTTTAAAGAATACCACATAATCCTAGCATCTTCTTGGAGATTTACACTTTCCAGTAGCATAGAAAAGGCCCTGATAAGATCTCCAGTCAAGTAAACTGGAGATCCTTGAGCTTGATTGTGCGACCTTTGTGTGTATGTGTGTGTGTGTGTGTGTGTGTGTGTGTGTGTGTGTGTGTGTGTGTTTGACTATTAACTAACATGACCGGGGAAATACATGGTAGAGGAACTATTATGGACCTTAGGGTCAGAAAGATCTGGGCTCAAATTCAATTCTCACTCTTTACTGCTGTATGACCTAGAGCCATTGGTTTAATTTTTCTGAGTTCTGCTTTCTTTTCATAAATTTGATACACTATTTTGCCCACTAAGATTATTGTAAATATTAGATGATACAATGCATGTACTTATGTGTAACTCAGAACATGAAATGTAACTATTTAATAGAACTGATGACCAGAGAGAGAGGAACAACTATTAATCAAGAAACGCCATGGTAGATACATGTGGAATGCAAAACTGAGTAAGGAAGTAGAATTTATAGCAAAGAGGCTCAGCATATATCAGGTATTTACCAAATACTTACAGACCTTTGGGTCAACTCGGTGCCAAGCACCTGGAGTACACCGCTGTATGAGCTGGAGATGACGTTCATTCTGTTGGAGCCTACCGGTGTGCTCTGGGTCACATTTGTGTTCTCATAGCTAAATTCATGTTAGAACTTGTTCCCCAACTCATGCCTAGTTGTCTTCATCTTGACATAGGAAATACTCCCTCCTTCAATATTATCTCTTCAGATATAGGTTCCCCAGAGGACCATTTTGCTACTAGAGTCATTCTCCAAGTACTCCTTGTAAATCGAATCCATATAAACCAAGGAAAATCTCCTGGGCCACAACCAGGTGCTTAGGTACTTACTGGGGAAAGGAATTGAATGGCATAGGGACGCATTGAGAGCATGCTATAAACTATAAAATAGACATGAAGCTTTTTTACTCAGGTAAAAAGAATGACTCTTCTATAGTTTGGGGGAGAGCATTTACAGCTATAATTTTTAAGGATAATTTATGATTTCAGGATAGAAGAGTTACAAATATTATGAAAATAAGTTAAACTGTCCTTTATACACTTTCCCTATACTTGTTTGAGAGCTAGCATTTGCATTTATGTGTAGAATAATGGCAAATGCTCGAAATCTTTGATATAGTATTTAAGAAGATTTTTAAGTTTTTCAAGTAGTTTAAAAGGTGGAAAATGATTTTTTTATTCTGTATGAAGCCTTCGTAGTTGCTTTATGCATATGTTTAAAAAACAGGGGAGTTTTATGCATCTTTTGGAATAGGTAGAGCGTTTTCCCTGAGCCTCAGGTATGCAGCTGTCAGTAACATCTACCTGCAGCACAATCTTTCAAGGCAAAAAGATTTCACTCCAAAGACTTAAGGGCCCTTGCAGATGAAAAAGGAAATGTCAGCTATGTGGCTGCTGAGGGACAATATCCTATCCCAGGAAGTGACCTTGAAATGCTGTTGAGAGCCCTGTGAGGGTGGCTCATTTTGGTTGGAGAACATGTAGGCTTGGAAATGAACTGCCCTCTTGGGTTAAGCCTGCCTTCTAATATGGGGGCACTAATGCATTTTAATGGTATCACCCACACTAGGGTTAGTTGATAAAAAAAGAACAGCTGTTGCTTAGTTGTTTTCAGTCTTTTTGTCTTGCAAAATTATATGTCAGTTTTGAATCTTGGGGAAAGGATGTGGTTGAAAAAAAATCAAGTGAAGTGGGAGTAAGGTGAAGAATCAGATCACCTGTATTTAAGAAATGGTTATTTAGTCAGGCTTCACTCTGACCTAGGGATAGTGCTAAATGCTGTATATTAATTTTTCATTTAGTCTACATAGCACCTCTGACCGATGTATGATTGTCTTCATTTTTAGATTATCTCCAATGTACTAAGGCAGAGAGAGAGAGAGAGAGAGAGAGAGAGAGAGAGAGAGAGAAAGAGAGAGAGATTGCTCAAAAATCACAAAACTACTAAGATTTAGAACTGAAATTTGAACCCAGTTTTATTTGAATTGAATTCTCTTGTCCTTTTAATATATATCACAATGCCTATCTAATAATTACTACTACCTCTCACGGCCACTCCTACTGAAATCAACAATCAACATTGACTGAGCTCTTATTGGGTATCAGATGCTAATGGATTATGTCATTCAACACTCGCAATGAAATTTGGGGGTGTTATTATGATATAATTTCTACTTAAAAATGCAAAAATTGAGGTATTGAGAGGGTAAAATAAGTCACCCACATGGCAAGAGGTGGAAGCAAACTTTGGCTTGTGACCGTGTCCTCAGTCACAGCATTACCTCCTGGTTAAGAAGTGTCAGTGTGCCCATGAACCCCACAGACCCAGCCTGGAGAGGGAAGTTAGGGCATGTGCTAATTTCCTAGGGCTGCTGTAACATGCTGGACCATGAACTAGGTGGCTTAAAAACCAGAAGTATATTGTTTCGGTTCTGAGTCTGATATGAAGGTGTCCACAGGGTTGGTTTCACCTGAAGACTGTGAGGGAAGAGTCAACTCCAGATCTCTCTCCGTGGCTTGAAGATGGCTGTCTTTTGTTCACAGTGTGTTTCTCCTGTATGTATGTCTGCTCCAAATGGCCCCTTTTTGTAAGGACACAAGTCATACTTTATAATGCTCATAAAATCATCTCATTTTGATCTGAAGATCTCTATAAAGACCTTATCTCTAAATAAGATCATATTCAGAGGTACTAAGAGTTAAAATTTCAACATATGAATTTGGGGACTATGATTCAACCCACGATAGGATAGGTCCAGAGTTCTAAGAAAGTTCTAATATTTCCTAAAGTTCAAATAATTAGAAAAGAGAAAGAGAGCTGGAAGAACCTAGAAAACCCTAATGATGAACAGAGATTGAGCACAGGGAAATGTAGTCTGAAGATTTCAGTCTAGGAGAGAACCCTTTTGTGTGAAAAATCTTTCTACAAGAACTCAAGGAGACATGACAGAACTGGCTGGTTCTCCCAGTATATAATATGGTATCCTCTGGATGTCTACCGGAGAGTGATAGACAAAGGTGATATACAGTGGGGAATCCTGTGAGAAAACTCCCAACATAGAGTGTGGACTTTCTAATAAGTCAATACTAAGTCCGAAATTTAGTAATACATCATTATAAAGGATGTATGAGAAATACGTACTCCATAACTATATCCAGAGAGCAGTAAATAGCTAAAGTATGAAAGAAACCTTCACTAAGATATGTTTAAAATTACTCCAGTACAGACTCACTACCAATATCACTTACATGCTCATTCATTCATCAAACATTCAAAAAGAGCCTACTATTATTGGAGTCCTGTGGTAACAGCTAGGCGTGTAATTAAATGAATGTCTTTGTGTCTATCTTCAAGGCAAGCATGTGTGTTGACCATGGTGGTGGTCAAGGGAAACTACAGTATACTCCAACCTGTATCACAGTAACCTCTGGCTATCCAGAAGAATCATGGGAAATGGGTTTAATTAGCAAAACCACTTCCATTTCCACTAATTAACCTGTGCAATACTTTGAGGAAAAACGTAATACCTAGACCAAGACTCATTCACAAGACTCATTGTGAACAGAGAGAATGTTGGTTTTATTCTTTCCTGGGGTTGGTGTTCTCTGAAAGATGAGAGCTATGTCCATCCTCATTTCTGAATCTGTACTTGCTCTGGCCCCTTTACTCAACATATCTCAGGATCAAGGAAGACATCTCAGTTTGACACAAATGTTTGTCTTTCTTCCCAGGTACAGTTCTAAAGTCGTCCCAGAATCCTTGAGGGAATTATCTAGGGATCATTGTAACTGTCATTGGAGGGTTCAGCATGGATTCTGGCTGCAAAGACCTGTTGCTTGGATGTGATAATAAGAGACAAGTAGCTAAAGGATGGCAGAAGGACTCAAGGTGTTTGATGACATGGAAGGTCCTAACTTATCAGGGAATAGCTGGGAGAAGACATGGAAGAAAACTAAGCACATACAGTGTATCTGGGGATATCCTGCTGGTAGGAAGGAATCCTTCTCAGGACTGGAAGGTGTTGAGTTCTTCATAGAACTGGGATCAGGACTGGAGACATAAACTCTCAATACAGTTTCCTCTAAGCATGTGGATTAACCTTTGGAAAAGAAGGATCTAGTTTTAGGGTAGTATGCTTCTCCATCCCTTTCTGTTGTTAGCCACATATCCCCTGCCGTCATTTCACTTTCATTTATGTTTAAATTACTACCAGCTAGTGGAGCCAAAGATCCACATACAAGTCTTCAAAGTAAAGTGACATTTTTTTTTTCTTCCCCAGCGAGGACAAGATCATTAGAACCAACGTAGAGTCAAAGAGGAATTTTTTTTTGCATGTTTGGGTTATCTATTTAATATGAAGAATATGCTATACCTGAAACAGTGACCTATTTTTATTCTTAGTGAATTAACCTATTTTGATCTTTTAAAAAGAAGCTTCAATGGCAAAGCCAGATTTCATTTGTCATTTTGTTTGAAGGCAGCTGAAAGTTATAGCCGGAGCATTAACTTTCTCTCCTTCCGGCATTGTTTGAATGACAGCCATTATGAAACAGCTCGTGGTGTGGGCTTCCAGGAAACATTCTCCATGGTGTCTTCTTTTTGTTCACAGGCTGTCTCTTAAGAGAAGTGACTGATACTTTGTTTGCTCCAGAGAAGTAATTGTCCACAGACACAGGTTTGTAGGGAAGAGCTCACGCCTATAATTTCTCACTGTTCTCAAAACCTGGTTTCAGCAGGAAGGCTGAGGGTCTCTCCATTTTGCTTGTTTCTGATTGAGTCCAGAAGGCGTTACACTTGGTGGGAGAGCTGGAGGACTATTCATTTTTTTTTTTTTTTTTTGCTTCAAAAAATTCTTTCATAAGATTTTAATGGTTGTTTCGTGGATCAAGACACAGACATTTCAATTTGTATACAATTCCTAACATATGTACCGAAAATCCAAAACAAAACCCCCTAAAACCCCATGTCTTTGTGATTCTTTTCTGGTTATTCCAGCGACTTTCCAGCTTAAAATTTAGAGGACAACTACCAGGATCTTCAAATGTTGAGGAATTCTTAAGTTCCACGAACTCACAATTAAGTGTCACGCACACTACATACTCCATGTTTCCATCTTTCACGGCCCATTACAAACTTACGAGGAAAACTAGACTCCATGGCTAAGGATGTGACAGAGTTCATGAAGTTCCGACAGAGCCAAGACCAAGGAGTGGCTTTCTTAGGAAACAGGTACCACAGATCAACATGGGTGTAAATTTTGATTGGCAGTTTGGAGTCATGATCATGGAGAAGAACTCTCTTTCCTGACATTTTCCCCAGTGTTGCCTCACTTGGCGTCAGAGAAGATGGCTTGCAGAGCCTCATAGCTGCCTTGCTGGGACACAGCTTGAACCCAGACGTGTCTGCGCCTCCCACTTGAGCTGATTGATGACCTGCTCAAAGGCTGGTGACATGGGCTGGCTATTTGGGGGCTGTGTGTGCACTGCTGAGGCCGTTATTCCATCTTAATGTTACTGTGTGCAGAGGTGGATTTAATTGAACTTGGGTGCTAGCTTCTGGGGGGACTAGTTCATGACACACAATCGGGGTTGGTGCCCCTTAGTGTGTCCTTACACTGTTGTGTATTTCCTGTATTACTCTACCGATGGCACATCACGCCTGTTTCAGAAGTTACAATTTTATCATTATAAAACTGAACTTAGCCATTCATTGACTTATGGAATGAGTCTTTATTTGTGACTAACGTGTGCCAGGCACAGTGCAAAGGACTGAGGATTCCAAAAGAAGGGACACAATATTAAAAAACAACAGAAATGGAGCAGAAGTAAAAGTTCTTCAATCTCACTCCTGTGAAGGAATCCCCCCTCCTTTTTTTTTTTTTTTTACCCCAAAAGGCAGGAAGTGAGAGGAAGAAGCATGTTTTTCTTTTGCTTTTCTCCCTGCCCCCCCCACCCCTTTTTAAGGAAGGAGGGAGAGGAAGAAGCATCTCTATCTTGGTTTTCATCTGGCCTCTTGTCATGAACCCTGGTCTTTGGACTTTGCATGGTTTGCTTGCCAGCGTCATAGTTATATGAGCCGTAAGGGCATGCCCTGCATACTTAATTGATACTTTTAATCATTTAGAACAGGGGTAGTCAAACTACAACAAGAGGACAAAATCCGCAGTCAGCTTTTGTAAGTAAAGTTTTATTGCAACAAAGCCAAGCTCATTTGTTCACGAGTGAAGCTTATGTTTGTTGGGTAACCACAACTGTGACCCATTTGCTATTTAACCCTTTACAAAAACATGTTTGCTCACCACTGCTTTAGAAGATATCCTACAGAACTTTTTGGGTGTATTTTATGTGCGCATATATGTTGATATTTGGGCTTGTGTATCTGTTCTGAAACCAGATTATGCTACATGTATTATTTTTTAATATGTGTTTTTAAAATTATTTGCATAGTTTTCTGTCACCCAAATACAGAGGACAGAGAATCTCTTGAATATTTCCTGTTCAGTCTTGACATCTCTGGCACAGAGAGGATGCTTCATAAATAATTGTTGAATGATTGAATGAAAATATATTGTCATTTTAAAATACATTTCCAAAGCTCTAATTGATTGACTGAAAAATAATTCAGAGCCTACTCAAAGTTATTCATATTATAATGTCCCTCTTCCTCACTTATCTTCTATTGTGATTTCTCAGGTGAGCAGGAATCAGGACCGCTACCCACTTGTTCCTGGAGAATAGTGTAAAGTCATCTGTCTTGAAATTGTGAGCCACCTGTGAAGTAGGTTGGTGACTGGCATTTCTAGGGAACCCAGGACTTTCCATTTCAGTATATAAGCTCTCTGCTGGAGTGTGAGTGTATATAGGCAGCCCTCTTCATTTGGCCATTTTGTGTTTCATGGTTTCCCTACATGGGTTGTGCTGGTCCCATGTCCATTAGTTGCCCTGTGTAGATGCAATGCTCACAAGCAGTCGCTTTTATTAACATTTTGTAGCTTGCACTTTTGATGAGGGGCTTCGCCACAACACAGCATGGCTCATGCATCTAGCTGTTCATAAGGATCTTTATCTCCAGTAAAGGTGTGGAGAG
Organism: Solenodon paradoxus; assembly: GCA_004363575.1. Lineage (NCBI taxonomy): Eukaryota > Metazoa > Chordata > Mammalia > Eulipotyphla > Solenodontidae > Solenodon > Solenodon paradoxus. The sequence continues at coordinate 150,572 of RJWH01001112.1, forward strand.
TCTGCTTTCTTATCACATAGATCATTTTCCACACCCTCTCTTGGACATGAAGAAAACAGTTCAAGGTGGCTTTATTTTATTCAGATGGCTTTTTTTATTGTCTTTTTTGTGTCCTTCCCCCTTATACTGCCAACCTTCCTCATCTAACCTTGACAAAGCAGGAGCAGGTGTGTTGCCAGGTGAGGTGAGGTGAGGGGGCACATGGGAACCTGGCAGCCGGAGCCTTTCCAGAGTTCCCACCATCTGGCATGCTTGCTGTCGGTCGTTCTCCCTTCCAGGGATTTCTTTGGTCGGAGGGCACAATGCTGATTTCAGGAGGACGAATGTGATTCTAGGCAGCTCCTTCCTTAGCACCTGGGACCTGGAGTGGGACGCTGGCTGTTCCCTGCTCCCTGCCTTCTGCCCACCTTTGCCCACCCCCTCCCCCGGCCCCACATTGAGGATACAGCCACTTCTTTTCCGTAGCAGTGCTTCTTTCACACTGAAATTTCTGAGTGTTTGCATCTGTAGGTTGAGAAAGCCCCCAGTTTGTTCTGATGAACTCTTTCAGGTAGAACATAGTTCCCTGGTTGAGAAGCATTACTTTCCATCTGGGCTATTTTTAACTTCTTCCACTGAAACACTGGAATGTTTTCTCCTCTATTTCTCAGACTTTCCTGTGCATGCCAGTCACCTAGAGATGCAAAAATGCTGATTCTGACTCATGGGCTCTACCCTGGCACCTGCTCCTCTGTGATATGTTCTATTTCCAGGTGATGCTGCTGCTGCTGGTGGGTGTACCAGGCTTGAGATGCAAGGTTTGAGAGCCTTAGTGCTCAGATCTTAGCGTGCATCAGAGTCATCTGCTGGGCTCGTTCAAACTCAGATTGTTGGGTGCCACCACCAGAGTTTCTGATCCAGCAGCTCTAGAGTGAAGAATCTGTATTTCTAACACGTTTCCAAGAAATGCTGGTGCTACTGCGTTGGGGACCACACTTTGAGAACCACTGCTCTAAAGTTGTGATTCATATTTGGATCAACAAGAGAACTTCCGAAAAATGCATCCTTTTCCCCCACAGTTCGATATCATTACTCTGGTGGTGGACCCTAGTACCTGTGTGTTTGAAAAGGTCACCAGCTATTTCTGATCACCTGGCCAGAGAAAGCCTAGAGAATGTGATTGACCAAGTTGACCTTTTATCACTCAGTCCTTGAGTTGACCACCCTCCATCAAGCGCTTGTCTGTGGTCCTGGCAGCTGTAAGCAAGAAGAGTTTGTAGGAGTTGAATGGAGTAGATTAGGCTAGGAATGCTCGGTGGGCCGGTTGCTGTTAGAAGTCATAGCAGGAAGATGGCTGATGTTTCCGACCCCCTGAGGATAATAATATCTCCTCGGGAGATTGTTGTCCGGGGCTCAGTGTAGCTGGAATAGACTTGTACAGAGAAGGTATTGAAGCACTGCTGATAATAAAAGCCACTCTAGTCGTAAGTGGTATAGTGGATATGTTCATCTTGGTGTCTATGGGGGATATCCTGAGGGGCACCCCCCCCCTCTTTTACGGCACTGACAGCAAAACCAATATTTGCGTGCTGGACACCTCCAGACTTTGCATTAATTATTACTTGACAGGATTCCATTACTAGTCTGCGAGTCTCATGGTTCTGGGAGCCCCCTTTCATTCATCTAAACATCCTGACCATCACAGCATCTAGTAGCCTTTCAGCGCGTGGTGTTAACCTTCCTGCTAGAGAAGGGAGTGGAGAGACACGTGGAAGAGTCAGGTAAAGTGTGTTAGAGTTACTGTTTGTGCTCAGCCTCCACCTATACTTTAAAGAAAGAGCCTTTGGAGTTTTGCTTACATGCTTGGAAGATTGCTTAACACTGTCTAACAGTTCCTAGTGGAACTTACAAGGGCTCTGTAAGCAAATTAATATAAATGCCTTATTTTACAGATGAGGGTGCTGAGGCCCTAAAAGCAAAGAAACAGTTATCTTTGGGTGTTACGTTAGTAGTCATTCAGTGACTTAATATTAACATGGAGCCATCAGGATAGTTAAGGAGGACAAAAACTGGGAAAATTTGCTTCTCCAACTAGGGAGTTCTGCAAGGCTGGATAGTAACTGCTGTATATGTGATATGTGCCAGATATTGTGCTGAACACTTTATATGTGTTCTTTTATTGTCAGGGTAACCTTAGAAGTGGGTGTTTTATTAACCCTAGGTCATGAATAAGTAGAGCGAGGCTGAGAGAAGCTTTGATTAATCCAAGATCAGATTGATCATGTCAGAGTTCAAGAAATCTGACTGCAGAATCCTTGTTTTTAACCAACGTACTGTCTCTTATGCTTTGAATGAAACATTGAGAGCACACCCTGCAAAAAAGACTAGGTGTGTGAAAATGGGCAAAATCCAGTTTTCCGTTTCTGTAGCCTGGCTTCATCACTGTACCTGGGTGAGCAAGGGTCAGAAGACCCTGACAGTCCCCGGGCAGTGAGACCACTGGCTGCCTAGATCAAGGAACAAAAGGCTTAGCTGCTTTGTGCAAGCTTTGCTCACCTGCTCCCCTCGTGCTTGGGTGTTGGCTCTCTCTGTTCTGCTTGGGAAGCAGTAGAAGTGGAAGGAACCGCTCGGTGAGTCATTCTAAGTTTAGAGCTCAGAAAATTATTTGTGAAAACTTTTCTTAGATTCAGATTTGAAACATTTCCTGACCTCACCATGGGTCCTCTCATATTTCTCAGAAGAAATCATATTTCTTCCAACCCAACTTTGTCTTAATTGATGTTACCTGATGGATCCTGAGGGGCATGAGTGGAGACCGTCTGGTTGGCGATTACGTGATAGAATTTCAGTTACTGATCAGAATCCATGCCATTTCCTGTGGTCACTTAATAACAAATGAACTTGGTAGCATCTGCTTTCATAATAGGGCAAATTAAATTGGAGTGTTGCTGGTGGGGAACAAATCAGCTCGAGGAAGTCAGAAGGAACATGAGAGAGACTCCCAAATATTCTAGCAAACATAAGTAAACTAGTCCTTCGTCTTCTGTGGCTCAATTAGGGAGTTTAAATAGAGTGTAGACGCCATCAGATTGGCTCTGGAACCACACGGCATTTTGACCTGACTCCTTTTGAGTCAAGAGGCGGGGCAAGAAAACTGAGACCTTCACTCTTCTCAGTGCTTAGCTGGATGCTACAAGAGTGTACTGAAAGGATTTCCAGTCCCAGGAGCCAGGCGAAGCTGCTTTCAATAGCTTTTATAGTCTCAGTGCTTGAGACTTTAATTTATTTGACATTTGGTTGTTGAAGATGATTGATTTTCCCTGGCTTGTTTTCATTATTGCAGGCACTTGAGAGGAAATGCAGAGACAAGGAAATGGAAAATCGGTTTTTTAGGTCCTGACCACTCCTGGTATGGTTCCTGGGCCAGGGTTTCACCTGGGAGTGTGTTAGACTTGTAGAATCTCGGGTCCCTACTCAGACCTGCTGACTAAGAATCTCTTTATTAACAAGCCCCCCGAAGGATGTGTGCAGTTTACTGTCTGAGAAGCACCGTTTAGAACACTCCCTGCTAGTCTGGGAGGGGCTCAAGGGGGTTGTGGGTTCACTGGTCTAAGTGGTATAATTTCCTAACACCACCCCTGGCAAAGTACCCGACGTGTCTTCCTCTCGTTACTACCATGATGCCAACTCACTGCGCTGACACCTGGGTGTTCGTGTGTGCGTGACGTGGTTCTCAGTGCCTTCCCGCGGCGATCTCATTTCATCTTCACAACAACTCTGAGCGAAACAATGACTGTTATCCTTAGTTTATAGATGGGCAAATGGTAACGAGAGATTCGGCAATTTTTTTTCTCGATGGAATTGAAATTGAAAACTTGGAGGCAGCCCTAGGGTAAAGGAAAGAGCTTGAGCTTTGAGGTTGGATAGACACTAGTTGAATTTTGTTTTGTTCTGCATGTTAGAGAGATAATCTTGGGGATATTTTATGTGCCTCATAGGTTGTGATGACAATAAAATGCAATAGAGTGTCTAGCAGAATTCTTGGAACATAGTACGTACTCAATAAATGTCTTTCTCTTTTTTCTCCTTTTTTACTTTCTCCCTATTCTTTCTCCTTCCTTTTCTTTCATTTGCCTCCCTTTTCTTACCCTCTTGCTAGGGAGTTCTGGTCTGTCACTTAAGTCCTAAGCACGTCTGCCTGAAACCATTTCAGGTATGTGGGACTGAGCTTTTATAATCCATGTATGTTTTTAGATCCACAGCTTAGAAGGAACTGAATAAGAAGCTTCAATCAGTTGTCAATTGATTAATGAGCATCCGTGACTAAAGTGCTTGGTATAGATAATTCTTTGGGTTCCGGTCTACCCTGTGAAAGACTTTAGATTCTGATCTTGATCGAAAGGTGAAACGGTGAAACACGTACATGTCAGTAACCTACCTGGAGTCTGGCTGAGTTAGCATCCATCTCTGCTCACTGCTGTCTCTACAACCTTAGGCTGTTTGTGGGTGAGACAGATTATGATTAAAGGACCTGAACTCTGGTGCCAAATTGCCTGGACCTGATTCTGGGTACCAGTGCTGACAGTCTGTGGGGAACAGCAAAACTGTCCCTGTGCTTCAGGATGCTCACCGGTAACATGGGGATAATTGGACCTTCTTTATAGGTTATTGTGAGGATTAATTGAGTGGATGCATGGATTGCTGCTAGAACAGTTGTTCCACATTAGAGGCGTATGGAGGTGGTAGTTTCCATCATACTTGACCACTTCGAGCTCCCATTTTCTCACTTGTGTAATTGGGATAATACAGCCTCCCAGAAGGCCAAAGGTGTAAATCTGGTGGCATAATGGGTCTGACACAGCCAGGTCCTCAACTCATGTTTGTTCTCCTGTTGAATCAGTGAGACATCCAGGCATGCAGAGTATCCATCATTTTGAAGAGCTAGCTATGTACGTGTGCTCTGCCTTTAGATGCAGATGTTGGGGATGCCCGGTTGGACATTTTTCCCAGGTCCAAGTTACATTACTTATTGATCTTCTATATCTAGCAGGAATGATCAACTTGCTGTGAGCTGAAAAACTACATAATGAAATAATAATGATAATAGTAATAATGATGATGAAGATGATAAAGTAATAGGTTAGGATGTTTCCGGAGTTCTCCTTAGAAAAATCACACTCTTCTCTAGGGGAGGTGACAGGGGCAGATGTTGACTGAAATGTCATTAAGATAAGAAGATGCATCCATGACAACTAATGAAACTGGAAACAGACTAGGAAGACTCAACTGGCAGCAGGTCAGGTAACTAAATGATGGACATGGCATTCTTGTAATGCTCTCCTGCCAATCACCAGCTAAATTTGGCATTCAAACCCCGCTGGTCAGGAGGTGATCACCGTGAATCTATGCAGCTAATTTCTTCCTAGTATTGGGGCGCATGATGACAACATCAGCTGTAACCTTGCAAGCCTTCTGAGAAGTGGGAAGGTACAGTATGACATTTTTCTTATCTTATGGATTGGCAAGGTTGTTTTCGTGAAATATTGTGAGGTGTGACCTGACATCCAGCCTTCTATGGTTTCATGTCCCTTGTCATTCCTCTCTCTCTCTCTCTCTCTCTCCCTCCCCCCTCTCCCCCTTCTCCCCTCTCCCTCTCTTCCTTTTACCTTCCCTGTTGTTCCTTCCCTCCGTCCCTGCCACTCCTAAGCTCTTTCTTTTAGAGTCATTCTCTTCCCTGGTTACCAAGGTGAGGAGTGAGGTGCCATTGTCCTCAAAGTACTTTTTGTTTTATCTTCAGAGGCACCTGTGGGTTCCAGTTATTTTCTTGGTCCTGAGAAAAGCAGCCTTTGCTCCATATGAACTGTTCTTTTGCTCTGATAGCTTTTGACTTTTGATTTGGTTTCTCATCTCCACGTAGCTTAGCCTGCCAGAGGCTTGCATGGTCTCCATGCAGCTGCACAATTGCATTTAAGGACAAAAGGAACCCAACTCAGCTTAAGAAAAGTGACCTTAACAATTATTTGAAACCACGTCTCATATCAGGACATCTAGGTAAAACTACAGAGTCAGTTAGTCTAAAAGATACTTACAGATTTGCTATTTGAGTCAAACATAAGCCTTCACCTGTCCTTGTATGGTTGGACAAACACATATTAACCTAGTCCTGTGAGAACTTTGAAAAATCAATTCTTGGGTTCTACTCCAACTCCATTGAATCAGACACGTTGGTGGCATAGATTCGACGCATCCCAGGAATCTGTCTCAAAAGGAATAAAACAAATGTTTGTATGTGCTTCCTATACAGTCAGTTGATCCCTCGTCTAAGGAGCAGTTCCTCACTTTTCAGTTGATAAATGTTGAAAGTTGGACCCAAGACTTGGCCAGTCACAGAGCAAGGTTGTAAGCGAATTGCCTCCATGACTGGATCCATGTTTATCTCTGGCCTGTCCTTCACAGGGAACACTTAGGAAGTGCTGACAGGCCGGCTGTACTTTAAGTGAGAAGGTGCCAACATGTTTCTTCTTAACCAGCTGAGTAACAACTTTCCCTGCAGTTGGTACTCACAAGCCTCATCCTGTTCTATCAGTAATGGCTTTTAGTTTTATAATGCCCCACTGGGTCTACTTTTTATTTAAAGGACTTTCTATTATGGTTAAAGAATACTTCATTGTTGCTTAATTTCCAAATCAAGTATGCATAAATAATTTATTGACGCAATGTTGTACTCAGACAATTTTTTGAAATTACCCTGTGAAACTTGATTAAGTGCAGAACCCAGAATACTAATTTGTCTGATTGAAATTGGCGGGGAAAGGGGATCTATATATTATTAAACCATTCAGCTGGTAAACAGCATTGCCCCCCAAAACTCCTAATCACTGTTTTTAGTCATCAGATTTCAGTTGTAAATGAAGCAGGGTCGATGCCTAAGAAAAGCACATGCCATGTTTTGTTAACATAATCAGAAAAATGGAGTTGCTACAAACGCTTTCCCCATCTGCCAGTCATTGTATTAAATGCTTCTGCAATTTTATTAGAATTCTCTGTCTCTGTAGATGCCAGTCAGCTGTGAAATTGAAATTGCAAACAGAAATATAACATTTTCATCCACAGTGGAAACTGAGAAAGTCCATTTTTTTTTTTTTTTTTGACAGGCAAAGAAATGACATGACCTTGTCCACTGGGCCATCCTCTGCTTAGGTTTGAAGGCAGTTGTGGACTCTGGTCTTGAAATGAAGGAAGGAAGGTAGCTCTGCATTTTCTGTTGACTTTCTCTGGCAATCTGATCAACAAGTTTCCTCTGTGGTTGACGGATGGAGAGTTTTTGAGTTTTTCTGAATCCAACCCATTTTTCTTTCTCTCTTTCTCTGAATGAATTGAGATTGTGCTGGAGAGGCTTTAGTTATTGAGAGTTAGAGAAATTTCAAGATGTTAGCTTTAGCATTTCAAAATTTTTATGGTGGAGGAAGATTAAAGGCAGTGATAAATAATTCTTGCTGGGCTGCTGTAAACGGAGTTGGGCCTGAAGTGGATTATCTTTGCTTAAATCACCTTTTCCTTCCTCTCTTCTTTCCTGGGTAATTCCTGATCATTCTTTTGGTGTTACCTAAATGCTGTGTTCTCTGGGAAGATTTCCACAATCGGTCTTGTCCACTTACTTAAGACCAGATTATTTGCATGTGCTATGAGCTATTTATTTTTTTCTTACCCATGTACTGATTTTTTACTAGTTTAAATGTCTGCCTCCCTTAGATAGATTGTAGACCTTTCTCAGGGCCAGAGACCTCATCTATCTCATTCATTTTCCTATCTCCAGGCTTAGAATGGTCTATAAGAGGTGGATGGCTCAATATTTGTTAGAAGAATGAATGATGATATAAAAGGTAACTCTGCAAACAGATTAGATAAAAAGTTTGGGAAAACAGGAAGAACACCACCGAAAGATGGTGATACTGGATGGAGTTCTATAGGATGGTGTACAGAACGAGGACCAGAGAAACTGCACTGCAGTAGTCACATAATAGGAGGTCCTCATAGCAGCAGTGATAAGCTCTAAACAAGGACAGATAGAGATGGATCTCTCATCTTAAATGTCAACTGTAAATATTTGTGGTTTGGAAGAAATGATGAAGAGGGATTCACCCACCATCCCACAACCCCTGTGTGTGTGTTAGTGTCCTGAGTATCAGCGTGCTTCGCAGAGACCTGTACTAGCACTTCCAACATTTGGCGTAGTGCCCAGCTCAGTTTAGTCCTGTGTGTGTGCGGAATCACAGAACAGACTGTGTTGTGTGTCTTGAACATTATCTCATTTCGTCCTCAAAACAGTACCATGATTGCAGGTATAATTTTTATCCTCCTTTTACAGAGGTGGAAACAGGAATAGAGAGACTGTCTGACTTGCTTATGGTTACAGAGATAGTTAGCTATGGTTTGAATCTAGGACTTGGATTTCTAAACCCAACAATCTTTTAACCATGATGATAGAGTGCAGCTCTGTGCGGAAGACCAGAATAAGTGTTTCATAAATCCACTTTGCATCATCACCTTGCAGAAGGACATTGGGGACACAGGCAAGATTGTCCACTGGATGAGCCAGTTGGTCCTCACAAGGTTGCCTGGAACTGAGACAGCTTAGAAGGCTGGCCCACCTTGCAAAAGGGAGTTGGGAGGTTGTGCCTGGACCTTGTGTAAGCTCTCCAGTTGCTATTGGACTGGGGTTTCCAACTCTATTGTGCAAGTCTTCCTAAGGCAAATGGAACTCATATATATGCTGCTTTTTTTCAACTTGGAAGCTTGCTTCTTTGAAACGCCTATGAAAAGAGCAAGTGGCAGGGTGGGACTCTATTCCCTGGAGCACAACCAGTGATGTGTCCAGCTGTGCCCAGTGCTGGCAGTCTGTGGGTGCTGAGAGAATGGGCTCCATGTGCAATGGCCTGCTGAGTGACTGCCTGAGAGTCCAGCTTGTACTGCATGACAGTGATATGGCCTCTGTCCATCCCCTTGTTTACCAAGACCAGAGAAAAAGAGCAAGCATCCTTCAAACTTGAGGCAATGCCCTAAGACAGAAAGTTCCAAGTGCTGCTGACCCTTTCTGAGAGCTTTTAGCATGATAGCCTTGAATGCTTGCTCCTGACAACCCCAATATTATTCCATCCACTCCTTCATCTTCAGAGTGACCAACATGTATTGAAGACTTTCACTATGTGCCATGCTATGAGCTAATTGCCTTGCTGCAGAGCACTTGTTCTTCACCAGCCTGCTCTAATGTAAGAAATAGAATGTCTACTCACAGAGGCAAAAACAACACCCATAGCTTAGAGAAAATTCCATCATTGAATAACTTCCCTAAGATCACCTACTAGTAAGTTGTAGAGCTGGATAATCAAACCTCTTGGTCCATCTGACTCCAGAGTCCAGTTCTAAAATCATCAGGCCGCCACTCTATGCAATGTGGAAGAATTTACTGGATCACCTTCATGGTCATTGTCTTTGAAGTCTTCTCTCTTGTTCAGCTTTGAGATGCACAGTTAGCTGGGAGGCATATTGATGCAGGCAGGTGGCAGTTATTTTTGCTGCCAGGACTGCTCCATATTTGTGACAATCCCTTCATCAACGAAGTCCGTGCACAGCTGAAGGGTCCCAGAGGCAATTGCATCTACTTGGGAGCTGGTACTTCCCTGAGGTATGTACTAGTGACACCGGCTCTGTAGAGCTCGCTGGATACATAGTTTCACCAATGTTTTCATCTCCTAGGCTATACGCCTGATGGCTTACAAAAGCCTCTCTGGCAAAAATCTCCAGGAGACACCTGCTATTTTTGAATACCGTCTTCCTTTGCTGGCAAGGGGCCGGAATTTAATTATGGAGCCTGGATTAGTGTAAGGCTATGTTCCATCTGCTACTGTACTTAGTTCCTTTTCCCCTCAAGAGAAGATGCTGTTTTCACCTCTCTCTTCCAATTTCTATTTGGAGTCAGGCTTGTCAAAGGGCTTAACTGCTGTCTGGTGGGTGCCTTTGGGTTGGTGCCTTGCTTCTGATTTCTGCCCAAACTGGCTGCCACCAGCCTTGGGATTTGCTTTCTGCATTTTTTCGGAGCTTTATCCTGCATGCACTCTTTTCATAAAGTCCACAGCGGACTTGATTATCAGAAAGGCTGGGGTAGACTGGCTTTTGAACACTGACAAAATGCTGCCATTTCTCCTGATCAAAGGCAATCAGAGATCAATAGCACATTTGAGAAGCTGCAAATTGGCATCATACTTTGTCCCTTTAAGCATTCTTGGAAGTCTTCATTCACAGTGGTAGCTCATGCCTCAAAGCCTCAGGCTGAAGGAAGGCCTGCCTAGAGCGCCCCGTGTGGGCTTAGCCCAGCAGAAGGGTGGGGGGCTCACTGTGAGTGTTGCTTCAAACCCGTTAACAGGGCATCTTATTCATGAAGTTGCTGAAAGAGTCTGAACTAAAGGTTTTGGAAAGTTGGGTTGTCTCTGTGGCAGGCAGGAAAGGACTTTTTTCTTTCTCTGTAACTGAATAATTTATGTCTGGCAAACATCTTTTTGTGTAAGTGTCATCTGTCGGGCTTTCTAAAGTGGGGTTCTGCAGCCGGGAGCCATTGGTACTGTGGTACCTCAAATAATCCTCCACCTCCCCACCCCTAAAGAGATACATGCCGAACCCCTGGAGCCTGTGAATGTGGCCTTATTTAGAAAAAGGGACTTTTCAGGTGTGATTGAATTAAGGAGTTAGAGATGAGGTGGTCCTCGATTATCATACTGACCCAATGTGCAGTTGTGAGAATTCTTGTAAGAGAGAAGACATAGAAAAGGAGGGGGGCAATATGACCACAGAGACAGAGCTTGAATGAGGCAGCCCCAAGTCAAAGAAAACCTAGAGCCACCAGGAGTTGGAAAAAATAAAGAACAGATTTTCCTCTAGAGCCATCAGAGGGCATGTGGCCTTATGGACGTCTTGATATCAGACTTCTGAGAAAATGCATTTCTATTGATGTAAGTTACCCAGTTGTAGTTATTTATTGTAACTGTCATTGGAAACTAGTGCAGTGGCTTCACCAATATCAAATACATTCTCACCCATATTTCTCTCCTAGTCAGAGAATCTATGTCCTGTGTTGGCTGTTACAGATTTTTTCTGTGTATCCCATGTGTCAATGGCTGCTGAATGTAGAGTGCTCTGCCATTTGAGAACTTCTTTGAGTGACTCTACGAAGGTGAAAGTGGTTTCCACTTAGTTCACTCCTGGGGTTTAGTTCATCAGTCTAGAACCCCAGCAGCCCTGGGCTGGCAACCCAGCATAGTGTTTAAGAAGTGGTGTCCTCGTGTTCTTGAACATGTTCTCAGGGCTCTTAGTTCTTCAAATGTAGTGAGACATCATGAATAACTGTTAGGAAGAAGATTCTCAAATCATAATAGTTGGGTCCAAATCCTGTGTCTCTTAGTTGTGTGAATGTAAGCCAATGATTTAACCTCTCTGTGCCTGAGTTTCCTTACGTGTGGAATGAGGGATAACAACGTTGGTCTCAGAGGGCTTTTGTGAAGTATAAATGAATGGCTTCAGCTCACCTACAGTGGTTTGCACATAGGTTTGCATATGTCCTTAAAGGACATCGTGAGTTCTTGTTTTTATTAGCACAGTGTCTGGTAGCAGTGGGGCAGGGGTGGGGGCAAATGAATGGTAGGTGTTGATGACAAGTGAGGAAACCCAAGCTCAGGAGGGTAAAATAACATGGCCACTGTTGGGTCAGATAGTGAAGGGCAGAGCAGTTCCCAAACAATCTCGTCTGAATTCCCAGAGGAGAAGATCTTTCTAGATAAAATGTTGAGATGAGTGTGATTTTGTAGGTAGATTTTCCCTGGCTACTCGGATACCCCAATGTAGTTGGCATCCCAAGATTCCCTGTAAAGTTCTTGTTCTAGATCTTTCTTTGTATCCGTAAAACTTCACGCAAGTCATATCTCTTTTCCTAGGACCTGGTTTTACTCCAGAGGACAGTTATCTGCTTGGAGACTCAGTAGTATGTGGGTATAATGTGTTAACAGTGGAGAAAATAATGCTGGAATTTTGACAGAAATGTTTAGTATCCTGATGAACATTTTAGTATTGGGGGGTAGGGTGTAGAAATATCACCTTTTTCTTTTGTCTCCAACCATGGATTCAAATGAGTCGAACATTCTTGTGATAAGCTGACACTGGGTGCTTCACCCTACAGGCACGAGAGCTAGCACCTCAGTTACTTATCTTTGCCTCAGTTTCACTTCACTGCTGGTACAGCAGACTTATGCACCCATCACTGGCATTGCGGGGCACTTGTAGAAATACATTTTTTTTTTTTTAAATCTCATGGCGGAGAACAGACTAGAATGCCTGTTTTTGGTAAGAGGCTGCTTTCTTAAAGAGAACCCAGAGTAGGCTGAGTCTTACTTTCCATATCTATAAGCTCAGAAAGTGGAACTAGATAGATAAATGTCTTGTACAAGTCTCTTCCTCCCCTCTTACCACTCAGTACAATTCAATTAAGATGTTCCATGTAGCTTGCCCATGTCCATGCCAAGTCATGGCAGTGCTGAGACTAGAGTCTAGGATTCTTGTTCTCCCAGGACAGATTGTTGACTCTATGTTGCTCTGACCTTCCCACCCATTTTCATTTCAGTGGCGTGAAAGTCAGTGTCATTACTCTGAAATGATATATTTGAAGATACGATGTGTTGTTTATAACGTTTATTGGAAACGCACAATGTTTTGCCCAGAGATAGACTTCTGATCATTAGACCGGCATAAACAACTGTCCACATGGGAGAGGTTTAATTACCATCTCCAGATGTCAGGAGAAGCTGGTTCCAGGACTCCAGCAACCTGGCGTCCTCTCTCTGCTAGCAGGTCTCTTCCACCCCTGATCAGATTTGTACTCTGGACACCTCACATCTTGGCAGTGAGAGCAGATGCTCCTGATTCTTGGAACTAGATGGTGATTGAAAGTGATCAAGATTGTGGGCATTCTTAGACCACATGACGCTTTACAGGTTTTCTCTCTTGCCTCTGCTTTCTGGGGAGGGTCTAAATGACTGTCCTCTATGGAGTTTTGAAAAAAAATGAGAATATTTTGGCCCATAGTTCTATGGGATAACATACCTGCTTTTCTTTCTAAAGGAGTAATTCTGATAAAAACCCAGTGAATCTTCCACTCACTTACTGGACATGTTATGTGACAGCAGCATGAAACAGGTATTCACTGCCAACTTGCAGCATCAAAACCTATGCTCGAGATCACAGATACAGTGCAGCTGTCACTCATCATGTAAACTATGTTTAAATGTAGAACATTTGCTTCTACAGAATTATATACCATCTACCTCTTTTCACAGTGTGCCTAGTTGCAGTTTCATGTTTAAACACCCTTCTATGTTGACAGTTTTCAAATTCATCTCTGGTTCCAAACTCTCTCTTGAATTTCATATTCAGTACTCACTTACCTACAGTTTGGACACCATCCATGACCTGCTATTTTCAGTGGGGCCTCATCTCCCGCCCACACACATCTGAGCAGAGAGACTAATATTCCTTCCCACATAGCAGTCTACTTTCAGTTCGCATGGCTGCATGCTTCATTCACTCAGTTTCTTCATCTGTGTTAAAATGTCACTTTAAAAACATATTTGAAACTTTTGTCAGAAAGGCTTGATATCACTAATATACATTTTTTTTTCTAAAAATTGAGAAAAATACCAACAACCCCAAAGAAAATTGGGATATGGATCTGATCATAAAGTTCATAAGAAGAGAAATGCAAATAGCTTTATCATAGCCATCTAAAAGGTGCTCTGTCTCATCCATGACAAGAGAGACACAGGTTTAAACTGTGCAGAGAGATGTTATTGACCACATACTTTTAGGAGACAGACGGGGAAAGAGGTACTTTCATTCATTACCTCTGGGAATTCAGTATGTTCTAAGCAATAGGTCCTTGGCAACAGGTAACTGGTTTTCTCCAGGGGAACAGCTATCTGTCTGGAGGGAATTTGTCAATAGGTAGCAAAATCACACAATTATTCTTCCTCTGACTCAGAAATTCCACTTTTAGGAAATCACCAATGCCTGCTGAGGTGATAGCTGAGGATGAGGGGAATCCAGTGGAGAATGGAGAGAGGAGAAGTTGAATCTTACTTTTGACTCCAAGATCTATTTCTGAGATGGGCAGTGATCAGTTAATCCTACTGATTTTCTGAGTTTGCATTTAACATGAGAGGTTCATGGAACTGTGGTGCCAATGTCCCTAAAATCTGCACATACATTTACACACGCACTCACATGCACACACACACATACACACTCACATACACTCACACACACACTCACACACATACACACTCACACATACACACATGCTCACACACATATACAAATGCACACACAAACACACACACATTCTGGAAGTTCTTGTCAGTGCAAGGATTGGACTCTTGTTCCTCTATGTTTATTTTCCATATTATTTATCACCTCCTATCACATTATCTAATTATGTACTTGCCATCGTCTACCCTACTAGAATGTAAGCTTTCTAAGAAGAGTGACTCCCCTCCGGCTCTCTGCCCCATTCCCTGTATCAACACTTCTGAGATAGTACTTGGCTTAAAATAAGTGTCAGTAATATTTCTCATGGACAAATTTTAAAATATGGTTGAATGAATGAGAAAGACTGAGCCAGACTTTTATTTTTAAACCTGTGGTTCATATAATATATCATACTTATAAGAATTAATAAATTTTCAGAATTAAATATCGTATATATATAATTTTTAACCATATGGACAAATTTTCATGGTAATTATACTTTCATAAGTAAGAGATGAATAAAATTTCTTTAGAAAAATGAATACTTTAGCAGATAAGGCAAAAGCTCTCTTTGCTCACTACCCTTGATTCCTTCCCGTATATCCTTCTGGTTTGGCCACTATCATTATCTCACTTAGCTGCATCTACATTCAAACAACGTATCTATATGTCTTTGAATTATCACAATCAATGATAATATATGCATTTTTGCTAAATATATAATATCATTGTGAATGTATATGTATGCACGTGATGAGTGGTGTCAGAGAGCCTGTATTCTACAACTTTCGTTTTTCATTAAAAATCTATCTTGCTCTTGGTTCTCTGTCATGCCATATGGATATTTTTTTTATTTTTAAAAACTACTGCAGACAGTTCCATAATTTGGATATGGCATAGTTTAGCTATTTTCCTACTCAGTTAATGTGTTGTTTCTAATATTTTGTATTCAATGCTATAATAAATGTTTTTATACTTCTCTTCTTCCCCACATTGTTTTATTGAGGTTATAGATCTCTTCTTTTAATGTAGATATAAGCATTTGAAACACTGATCCATTCTGCTAAATTGTGCTCCAAGATAGCTATACAAATTTACACTCTGACGTGGACTGTGCGATGCCGGCCATTTTCCCAAGTCCTCACTGATCCCTAATGTTGTCATACTTTAATGCTTTTTGCAGATATTATTAGTTAAAAAATGTATTTCAGCATTATTTCAATTTGCAGACTCATGATCACAAGCAAGATTGAATATCTTTATGTAGTTTGATTAATCCTTCATAGTTTCTCTTCTATGAATTATCTGCTTGTGTTTTCACTCATTTTTCTTTTGTGTTATTGATTTACAGCAGTCCTTTGAATAGCCTAGACTTTGACCTACTATATTGACTGTGAATATTTTCTCCCAGTTTTTCTCTTCCAAATATATTCATTTTGTGTTTTGTTATGAAAAATGTTTTAAACTTTAATCTAGTGAGACAGTCAATCTTTCCTTTTTCTAAAAAGCTTTTCTTTTCCTGAATTTAGAAAGTTTTCCAATCTCAAGGATATAACATAGTCCCTCATAGTTTCTTTCATTGTGTTTTGAATTTTTGAATTAATCTATCTGAAGACTTTTTATTTGCACATCTCATTCACCGAGAAATTTCATGTAGCCTTTCCCTCACTCTTCTTGGGTACTCTGCACATTCTCTTTACACTGTAGGCAGTCTCCTGAGAAGACACACTCAGATTATTCTCATCAATTGAGTGACTTTTAACATTATGCACAGAGAATGCAGTTGGTTTATTTTCTGTCATTTGAAGATACCTGATAGCATGAATACTCCAACTCCTAATTTCTTTTGCATAAATCCCTGTCTGCACAGACTAGTTTTTTTTCCCCAGTAGGTCTGCTGCAGATCTGAGTACCTTTAATAAATGTGTCCTGAGTTGATTTGAATGTGTTCTGTTTCAGGCAGCATTTAAATCATTGACCCTTCAGTTTTTAGGTTTTTTTTTTTCTTTTTTCTGCTTTCCTCTACCCAGATCAAATATTTCAATACAGTTTTTAAAAGGAAAGAATTAGAAAGCAGTTTCTGCGAGGTGATAAAAAATAAAGGGCTTCGCCTTTCAGAGGCAAAATCATTACACTTTAAGATCTCAGGACCCACTCCTTACCACTACCATTTTCCAAATGTGGTATCTGTTGATGCCAGAAATCTTATATACAGGGAATGCCATATGACATTGTCCAGTTTGAGGGGCATTTAAAGTACCTCCTCTCCTGAGAGAGTCCACTCATCACATGGAGCTCTTCTGGAGGTGTTACTCTTTCTTGACTAAAGACAGATCAGATTAGATGCTGCAGAGAGCAGTGGTGTCCTGAAAAAAAGAGGAGACCTTGGCCAAGTAGCCAGGGTTGTGATCTTCGTCTTTAAAACAGAGATCATTAGACAATTTACTTCACAGGAGAACTGTGAGAATGAAGATTTCTTGCCCAGCACTTAACCCAGTGCCTGGAACATAAATCACTGTCAAATAAAAGTTAGTACTGTCTTTTTTAAGAACCATCACAGACACCGCTGGTGATGTATGTGTGTGTGTGTCTCCATCTGTGTAGTTCTGATGAGGCTGGCCCTGATGGGGCTTGAGGGACCAAGGCTAGCCCACCAGAGCACTCCATTCCCTTAGATGCAGTGTTGGATCAGGGGCCCCGCTCAATCTAATGAGCCCCAGCCTGAGGACTTTAGCTGAAACTCTGGGGAAGGAGGCACTTTCTTTGCCTGGTGTTGCTAATTTGGTAGAATGGAAGCCTGAAGCTGATGGCTTGCCCTTGTTTAAGAAGAGTCTGCTTTAAAATAAACCAACACGGGGCGTCAGAGCTGAAAGAGCCCTGCTGTCTCTGTGTGAGTCCCAGATCCAGGCCTGCCTGAAGCAAGAACTCCTTGAGCTTCTTTGTCACAGGAGATCAGAGATGACAAATTTCTTCTCTGGCTTAAGCTCATCTGAGCTGCATTTTTGTCATAGGAAATGTTAAGGCTGCTGCTCATTATTCAGATGAGAGTTCAAGTAAATAGATTTGAAGCAAACAGATCCATGGGCACACTCCCTCGAAAATGCCAGCCTTGTGTCTTCTATTTCGGCCAGGGTGGCTGCTGTGCTTCTGGGGTGTGTGTGTGTGCATATTGGGGGGCGGGGGCTGGGAAGGTGGAAATGAAACTGGACTCTGTGGCTTTGTAGTATCTGCATTGTACTTAAAATATAAGAACATGTTTGCCAGGGAAGTCACAAAAGTAGAAACAGCAGGGATTTTCTTAAAGCACAGTACTGTGCAGCCTCCAATTAATTCACTGCTACCCACCCACTGTTCATTAAGAAATGCTTTTTTAACATATAACATCTCAGGAAGTCTTGAAGGTGCCAGGGCTTGAAAGTGATTCACAAAAAAAGGAATGAGGGGAAACCCTCTGTATCAAGAAAAGAAAATCTTAATTGAAAGTACCCACATAGCATTGGACGCCCTGGTTGCAGTAATACATTTATCTTTAAACTGAAGGCTCAGAAGTTAGCTCCTTTCTGGATTTCTAGAGCACGCCATAGAAAGCTCAAACTTGCCAAAAATGTAAAGGGAAGCCTTGACACTCCCAAGAATGCATTTTGAATTTGGGGCAGCTAAGTCTAATGGCAAGAAGTTTTGTGGTAATAGACCCATAAACCCTAGAACTCCATTCACTTCTCTCATTCTTTATCCTTATCCTTAGTGCTAGATGATGATTTCTGTACGTAACCGGTTCCGTGTTGTCCCAGGTGCGTGTGCATGTGTGTCTGTGTGACGGAGAAATTTCTCTGATCTCTTCTTGCACATCCCCTTAGATGGATGAGAATCATACCCTTTCTGTTCCTTAATGCTTTCTGCATAGCACATGATATTGTAAAGATCTTTAATATTCACCAGATTTCTATTGCTTTACAACAAAATTGCCTCCGGACTGTGTGCTCCATGTGGTTGAACTGTATGTGTTTTAACCACGAATCTCTAGACCTTGATAACAGTGCCTGAGCCAGAGTAAGGGTTTGGTGAGCATGAGAGATACTGCTTGTTGAAGCTAGGTCTTATTCCAGCCCTTCTAAATTCTGCGCTCGAAGGTCTGAATCTGGAAATTAGACTCCCTCGTCTGCAAGATTCTAGTTCATTACAGCCACGAGGGGCCCCGCTGTGAGATTTGGAAGGTGGCATCGATGAGAAGCCACTATTCTGCTGTGGCATCTGTGGGCATTGACAATGGCAGGGGTGATGCTTTGCTCATGAGTTTTGAGCACTCTCTTGGGAATCACCTACTTGGTGCAAGGGGTGGGAGATTCTCTGTTTTTAGCACTTCCGAATTTCCTGAAAACAGCCTTCCTGCCCTTTGTCTGGTCAGCTTCCAATGGTTATGCAAGTCTCTCTAGTTTTCTAGAGTAAATCTTTTACTGCTCTAAATACCTACCATGATTATTCTTTGCCTAATTAACCTGTGATTGATACAATAAGTTGACTGTTGGCTGTCTGACTTTAAACTTTGTGCCATGTCATTTTTAATGTTCTTATTTGAATTATTCATCTTGGAAAACATGTCTGTTGCTAGCGAGTGAGTACATCTTGAGGACAGGCCAGTGTGCAGACCTCAGACTGGTTTTGTTTTAAACTGAAGGGAATCTCATGCTTAACAGCTCTTAGAAAGAGACAAAACTTTGTTTCTTGGTGAGGTCTGGTTCCCAGCTGAAAAGCAGTAGTTTCTATCTACAACAGGTAGTGAAAGAAATATAGAGTTCTGTGAAAATGAGAATTCTGTATTGTTCCATTTTGACTGTATAATAATTTCAAAATCAGAGTGGCTTACAGCAAGCACACATTTTCTTGTTCATAGGTCTTCTGTGACTGTTTCAGGTGCAGCTGGGAAGTGACAGGGCATGGCTCCGCGGTGTGAGTTGGTTTATCTCGATTCCATATGTTTCTGCATTCTCCTTGCACTTCAGTTCTTCCAGGCAGGTCCTTCTGAAAAATCACAGGAGCGCTACACAGAAGGCAAAACAGACAAGACATTTACAGTGCTGGTCACATCATGCCCGCTAATTTTACGTTGACTGAAGTGAGTAACATCATCAAGCACACAATCCAGAATATGGGGTTGTCTTCTCTGCCCAGAGTTGAGAGCCATTATACAGGTTCCTGGTTAAAAAAGAGAACATTTTGTAACATTGTGGTAGAATCCTCAATCTATAATGTGGGCTCAATCATCTAATATTCTCTAGAGAAAAAAGGGCAAGTGACTCTGAAACTGTAAAGCGATTGCTTACCAGGTGAGATCTAATGCTATCGTGAAAGTGGGTTGGGACAAGAATCACAAAACTGAATGAAAATGTGATATTGGGGGACTCCACATGACCGTGTGCTCCTCATGTCTGCATTCCAAGTGCGTAGACCATAATATTTGGTGAATGTTGTTGGGACATAAATTCCTGAAGTAATCATTGACCTGTAGGCTTTGTTGAAGATTTTGAGGCCAAATACAAATGTAATTGATTAGTGATATCTGTTTAGGGAGAGGTACAGAGCAGGGACCTATACTTACCATTTCTACATTAATTTTTCTTAGACCAGCAGGAAACTGATCTATAGCTCCATGACTGAGATTCCCTGTAGAAAACAACTCAAGTTCATTTATGCATATCTGATGTGCCTAACACGAAGAGGAACATAGAATTTCTCAATACCTGAGTGGGTCAGCATATTCTTTTTAAGTTGAGAGGTCAGGGTTAGGTTCCCAGCAGACACTTGAGGTCCCACCCTTATCTTCTCAACACTTTCCGTTTTCTTGCCCCTTATGAGATGCTCTGTTAATTGAGGTTATGCATGAGAAGCTCTTAGCACAGTGCCTGACACATAAAAAAAATGTTTTCTGTCATCATCACTATTATTATTATTATTAGTTCATGAATTTTAGTCTACTCATATATTGCTGAAAAGCTGAAATAACTGTCCAGATCTACTGATGTGTACAAAGAGTAGGAAAGTACTACAGTTTGAGATCTCAGCTCTTCAAGGACTGGTACCAACCTTTAGCTCTTGCCTTGGAGTCTCTGATCACTGCTATCATGGTGGTATAGCAAAAAAGAAAACAAAAGAAAATCAGAACAAGGTATTTGAATGTATTTTGAATACCTGGTTCAGCTGGGAACTAAGGACAGACTCACTTAATCACTATGGTAACATTTTCTAGCCTCTTCTCTGTGTCTTGTTCCATTACTCTCTCTCCTCCCACTTGATGTTGGCTGAAGAAAAAAGAAATTCTCCCCTAGTAATCAGACATGCCAATTAGAGAGGAAGGACTGCCAGGTCTCAGGAGAGAGGTGGCAATTTGTAAGTACCAGTTGTGTCAAGGCACGTGTGATGTGGCTAGAAGCCTGCGTCCTCAGCGAAGGCCAGTTTGATGTGTTATCCAATTCATATGCATGAGCGCCTGGCCTGCTGAGTCTGGCTCTCCTATATAGACACTCAAGGAGAGCAAAGCACAGAAAGCTAAGTGGCCGCCGTGCTGATTTTAGCCAAATGTTTGCAGTGTTGTTTCTATCAATGGGAAGCCAGTGGTCGCAGGAAGGGAAGCACTCCTGGTAGAAACCATGCTGCGTGGCAGGGAGGAGGGAGGAGGACTGGAGCCTGACAGACTTGGGTCGGCATTTTGGTCAAGAACTAGGTGCCACGGTTAATGTTCTGAACCACGTCGAGCTTCTGGCAGCTGACTGGAGAAACATTGCTTCTCTTATCAAGTTATTACAGGAATCGTGTTATTTTCTTGCTTATAATTCTCCTGTAGTTTCTTACAGAATTTAGAAAAAGCCCCAATTTTTATGCCCGATTCAATATTTCTCTGTGATCTGTCTTTTTTTTTCTTTTCTTTTTTTAAAAAGAGGAAGGAAGGCAGAAAGGAAGAGGTTGGAGGAGGAAGAAGCACTGTGTTTACATAGTTGTTGATTTTGGGAGGAACGCCTCCCAGCCCAGCTGTCCCAGGCCGTGAACCGGGATCCCTGGGCTCTGTGTGGACTGATCCCAAGCACAGGCTTAACACCTGAGCCACCAGGGTGCCTGTCTACCTTCTTGACATTGCTACCAACTACTCTTCCCCCTTGAGCATCATGATCTCAGTACCCTCATCTTTCATATTTGTGTCTTCTTCCTTCAAATGCCAGCCATCTTCCAGTTTTACCAAGATTGCCTGCTGTTTCCTCTGATGGACTGCTCGTGCCCCATTTTTGCTTTGCGTTTTCATATTAAACATCTCAGCTTAACTTAACTACCACCCCCTGTCATCGTCATCATCATCCTCACCATCATCACTGTTATTCTTATTGACTTTTATTAAGTGCTTAAAATGTGCTTAAAGCATTGCACATGTACTAACTCATTTAATTTTCACATTAACCTGATGAGGCAAGTTAAATTATTACCCTCCTTTAACAAATGTGGAAACGGAGACACTGGACATTCAGTCCCTTGCTCAAGGTCCTACAACTAAGAGAAGACAGGGATGGGATGTGAATGTACACAAATACCAAAAGCTAGTGCTTAATCATTTTTCTCTCTCTAGCCACCTAAACTCAAGAAGCCATCTCTCATCCAGTTTAAATCCTTTGCATAGCAATTACCTCCAATATTTTTTCTTTGCTTAACTCTTTGGTTTGTTTATTATGTATCTTGTTATTTATGTAGCCATGAAAAAAAGGTATATGAATTTTTTTTTTGAAGGAAAGGTATAGGTAGGAATAAAGGCAGTAGGTAGGCAGGCAGAAGGAGAGAATGGTAAGAAGCATTTTATTTATTTTTATTAAGTTGTTCACATTGGTTGTTCCTGGCTCCAGGTCTTGAACCTGGGACCTTGGGATGTATGTGGGACTGCTCCCAGGGTGTACTAGACCGGCAGGCCACCAGAGCACACCTCAAGAGGTATATACATTTTTCTCTTCTGTATCCTCAGTGATTTGACAAAAACCTGGCCCTTAACATGTATTCAGTGAATACTGCTTGAATGAATGAATGATTTTGTTATCTAATACCAGACCTGAGCCTGGAACATCTTAGGCGTTTTAACATTTTTCTTTTTTTTTAAGGCAAGGAGTAGGCAGGAATGAAGATGAGCAGAGGCAGGCAGGAAGAGAGAGGAGGAAGAAGCACTTTATTGTATTTAGTTGTTCATCTTGGTGGTTTCCCCAGGCCAGGGTCTTCCGTCAGGGACCATGGGATAAATGTGGATTATGGCCAGTGGACTCTGAACCGTTAAGCCACCAGGATATACCACAGGCTTTTAACTTTTAACATGTAACTTCCCTGTAGCCTACATCAGGCTTGTAGGACTCCATATTGACTACGATGGGGACCCCAAGTTCTCAGTGGGCATAGGCCATTATCCTGTCAGCCACTGAATGCCCTCATGGGGCTTCCTTCTCCCACCTTCCAAATTAGTAGCTTTGATGCTTAGTCTATCTTTAGGCTTAGACTCTGGAGAAATCTAAAGTAGTTCTTAATCAGGAAAAGTTCAGATACACTTAGGTGTTTTGACAATTCTAACTCCTCATCTGAATTTTATTACCCTGAATAAAGTGACTCGAATCAGAAGATAAAATTCCTGTTTTCTTTTGCACCTCAGGTGCAGAAGGTTGAAATAAGCATGACCCTCACCTCATGAGATGTCAGTGTCCTTGTTCCACAAGAGACCGCTCTCATTTCTATTTAATTTGTTCATTTCCATTTATCTGTTCTCCCTACTTTCATTCTCTCCTCACAAACAACAGTATTTTTTAATGTATGTACTTTTTTATGTGAACTTATAAAGTGTGCTTTCTTGTTTTATATTTTTGCATTATTAATTTATGGAAATGGTGTTGTTTGATACATCATTCTGTTCCTGCCTTCCTGTTTTGTTTCCCTTCCAGTCTGCATTACGTTGTAATATCCGCCTTCATGGCTGTCTTTGTATCTGGTCTAGGGCTTCGATGCTGCACAGAACTTTATGGTTCACACCACAGAATTTGAATGAGATTTCCAGTCCAGGGTTCTCTCACAGTGCACTGGGTGACCGGAGCTTCCTTCACCTTGATTTTTCAAGACATGAATCTACTCTTTGTTTCTCAGCATCCTTGTTTCCTCCCCATTTCCTCTCATTCCAGCCTAGTTTATCAACGCCACGCCCTCACTTTGCCCACCAATTTCTAGTTCCCAGATTATAGCAACTATTTCATTATTAATGGTGTACTTAGATGTTTATTTATTCAACAAATAATTAATAATTACATTCTATTGCCAGGACAGTATTCTAGGAAATGGAGATTTAGCAGCACAAAAGACAGCCAGTGTTCCTGTTCTCCTGAGGCTTAGATCTGAGCAGAGGGAGACAGACAACAAACAAATGTACCAGTAAATACAAGTGTTTTTTCAGGGAACTTCCCCTTTGAGGGATGAATTGGTTCTGGGTTTCAAATCTCAAGAAAGAATCATGCAAGCATCTGGAGTTCAAGGGGATTTGGAAGCTGGGAAAACAAATAGGAATGCCACATCTTAGGAACAAGCTTGACTTACTCAAGAAACAGCAAGGTGAATGGGCTAGAGAAGAGTGAAGGAGGAGGGGAGTGAGACGAGATGAGACAGGAGAGGCTAAGCCAGGTACAATAGGGCATGCTGAGGAGCTTGATTTTATTCGAACTTATTTAGCATTTATGCAGGTATTATAGAATTTGCAATATGGAGATGATATGCCTATTCCCTCTTATTTTGCTAAGTCTGGCATGTGGGGAGGATTGGCTTACTTCTGTAGAGGTGCTGGGGCTTTCTTACTCCAGACCATCGTGCCCACAGCGTAGCTGTGATGCATATGGGTTCAGGCTGCAATGCAGCACAGAATTAGCCCAAAAAGAATTCATGGAGACACCCATGACCAGCACTACCTGGCAAGTTTTTTTCAGAAACAATGCAGAGAGAGCCTAAGCTCTCGTGGATGGAAAATCTACTTAAGAAAGGAGTGTATACAGGTAGAATGACATCCCATGTATATACCTGGGGCGTGGAACTCCTGTCTTCATGGGTGGCCATGAGTCACAGCCAGCCTGCCTGGAGTTCTTGCGAGAGTTGTGGCCTTTGACAAGCCCCTTCCCGGCATACCTGGTGTTAGGGGTGAGAGTTGTTAGCAGTTGTTAGGGGGCATAGCTTAGGTGTCTAAGGAAGGGTCTTTGCTGTAAGCCCATCCCCACGATGCTTGGGTGGTACTGGTTGATTTTTAGCATGCCTTAGGCTTGGCCTGTGAATTAATTTCTGCTTATATGTCTGCAAGCCTGTTTTATACTTCTTAAGGCAACCCCTCCTCTCCCATGTGCTCCCTCATTGCTTGTCTCTGACATGGGTATTGAACCAGCTGTGCCCTGGGTCACGATGCTGGATTTCAGAGAGCTATACCACGCTCTGTATCATTCTAAACTTATGGTGCCGACTAAGTTGTCTCATACACTTTTGAATCAGAGGCCAGCCACCAAAACCATTGAAAATACAATGCAGACAGATGTGGTTACCCTAGAATCTGAAGCTTCTCCCATCATCTTGGTACACTGAGCAGGGGAATGCCAAGAGGACTTGGGCAGAGATCTTGGTGTTTATATGATAATCATCTTGAGGCAAAACTTCCATTGTTGAGTTGGTTAAGTAACTATGTCAAATCATGGAAGATTCCACTAACTATTTCTAGTTGTTTTCATCTTGGGAAAAGACCCTACTTCTACATCTATTTAGGACTTAGCATTCACCTTTCGTTTGACCTCAACTCTAGCTTTAAGATTACGTTGAATGACTAAGTGGGGTCAACTGAATGGTGATGGATAGAAACTAGATCTGGTGTTGATCTTTATGTCGAGTGTACAGGTGCTGAATTGTAATCACGTGCACATGAAACTTATAAATCAATTCACCTGAATAAAAATGTCTTAATATAAAACAGAGATGATGCTGTACGTTATGTAGATGTGATGGATTCTCCCCACTGGTGTCTCTCTCCAGCTCGCTCTCCCTGCTGTCTGATGTCCCACATCTGCCACCCCGTCTTCAGCCTTGGAGCAGTCAGTCTTGGAGTTCGTTTATCTGCATCATAATGCTCAAGTGGTTAATGGCTCATAAACCAGGAATGAGCTCTCAGTGAATGTTTAAAGGGGTCCATAGTGAGTACTCCTTTTGCTGTGAATAATCACTCAATAATTTATCTCCTTACAAGTATAGATCAGGAGTTTCCATTAAAGGATGTCCTTATATCAGTATTAAGGGAGTTTAGAAGAGTGTTTTGGGAAAGTATTTGGCTAGAGGAAGAGAAATAAAAAATGTATTCAAAGTGAATTAAGGGAGATAATGGGATGTGTAAAACTTTGCTGGGGGAAGTCTTTTGTTAACCTAAAGGAATGAATGTCTTGAAGTAGTATTTTGGGGGAAAAGATTGGGGGATCAATTTTTAGGTAGAAAAACTCTCACCATGTTCCTCGTCTGCCTGGGTATACAGCTGCCTTTACATTTGTGAAATAGAAACTTCGTTTTGCGAAAGAGTAAGTGCAGCCTGCCAACATGTTTTACACCTGAGCACACAGGAGCCCTGCATAGTTGTGAGGCCCAGTGCAAAGTGCAAATGCTGGGCCTCTTGTTGACAAGCAAGCGCACAGTGGCTCGTGGAACCAAGCATGGGCCCCGCTCTGTGTGAGGCCTGTATTGCTCACACGCCCATGGAGTTAGCCCTACGTACAGAGTTGCTGTTTCCTGAAAACTCGTAATAGATGTGTTTTGCCAAGAGACAGACATGGATTTGTTTGTTTTTAAATTGAAAGGAGCAGGCAGGAACGAAGATGATCAGAGACAGGCAAGCAGGAAGAGAGAGGAGGAGGAAGCACTTTGTTTTATTTAGTTGTTCGTCTTGGTTGTTATACCAGGCCCTGGGATGCAAACCAGGATCCTTGGGATGTATGTGGACTGAGCTGGCTGGTGGCAGCGGACCAAATCGCTACTCCACCAGGGCACACTGAACCAGGGTTTTAATCACAAGTATCTGTAGTTGAATAATTTAGTGGCCAGTGGCAAGTTGCATAATCTCTCTGGACTTCAATTTCTTCATCTGTAAATTGGAGATGCTATTCTTAAGCTTGCAGTATTCCTGAAAGGATTAGTAATACTTTACTTAAATTTTTGTTTTTGTTTTTGAGGAGAAACTATTCAATAAATAGTTACCATGATGGCGATTGACCAAGTAAGTTAAAAAGCAGGGGCTTTTGAATGACTAATCATCTATACCTTCTAGTAAAGTATTCCTTCAGAGAGCTTATGAATTATATAGTCTTCAAGCTTCTTTAAGACCAATTTTAGGAAGACTGTAGAATCACAGCGATTCACAGGACATGGGGATAGAGGACTCCAAGGTGAATCTTAGACTTGGCTCTTCTGGAGATGCTTGTAATCTAGTTAAGGGAGGAAGACAAGAATGCAAGTAGCTGAACTGTGTAGAGAAAGGTGAGTGGCCCTGGAGACCAAAAACTGAAGAGATTTCAAGAAAGATAAAATCAAAGATGGTTGGAGAATAAGTACAAAGTTGAGGTGGTTCCTTTATTGCTTTAGAAGATGAAATCATTAAAGTCAAAGGAGCATAGGCTACTACAAATTGAGAGAGAGGCCACTCTTTCAGGGAGCTTCATTAGTATGTGGGGTAAACTGGTATCTGATGGCTCCCATGAACCAGGCTTGGCAGCATTCATACATTTATGTAGGTCCCCACCCCACCCCTGAATTGGGATGATCTGTTTTCCTTAATGAAATGTAGAAGAAGTAACATTGTGCCCGTTCAAACTCAAGCTTTAAGAAGTTCATCAAGCTTTTACTTTTGCACACCTGATGACCTTGAGAAATAGTACTGGAGATACCACAGAGAGAATCTGAAACACCTGGAGAATCATGAAGAAACCTGGCTGACAGTGAGAACTGTAACCCAGATTGTTGCAATCTTCCCTAGGCCTTTGAGCCACCATCCTAGCTGAGGTGGTAGGCGCATGAGTCATGGTGCCATCTTGAAATGCCCCAGCCCCGGCACTTACCAGGTGAGTCATAGATGAGTGAGGCCTGCTATGCCTTGTCTGAGTTCCTGACTCACAGAATTATGAAAACAAATAAGTTGTAGTTTGAAGTCACTAAGTTTTGGGATAGTGCGCTTTATGGGCATAGAGAATGAAGGAGAAGTAAGTACCCAGAAGTGCATTGCTGCTGTAGCAGCAGTGGAAATATATGACCTTGGAAATATATGGTGCAGAGACCAGAAGGGTGTACACAGGAGTGACATGGAGAAGGAAGAGGGGTGGAAAATCACTACTAGAAAGTGAAACTGATAATCTATATTGGCAGAACTGGACAAATTCTTACCTTCATCCCATACAAGGCAGAATGAATATCTAATAATTCTCACCTAATAACCTAATAATTGTCCAGGCAAAATGTTGGATATACCAACTGGCTCCTCTTAGCTGCCTCTCATGAAGTTAAGGGGAAATCAAGATGAACTAAAGGAGCATTTCCACTACAAGCAGACTTCAGGGTTTGAAAATGACACTTTTTCATTCTAGCTTTTGTTGCTAGTAAAAGATTTTTTAAAAAATTGCACACATTCCTTTATGCATTCACTTTATAGTTATGACCACAGATATTAAGTGGACCCTCAACACTACCAGGTTATCCTAACTTATCTTCCTAATTAACTCATCTTCTCTGTCAGGAAGAATATTTTGTCATTGTTCTATTTTCAGATCTCTGGCACCCCTCCACTGTAACTGATGCCTTCACTTACGACTTCATAGAGAAAAAAAAAATGTTTCAATCAAATGAAAACCACCTAACACCAACTCCATGAACTTCTCTCATTTGTAGCCTCAAGTGCTGCCTTTTCTCCTAACACAGAAGACTAATGTCCCTACTCTTGTCCAAGGCCAATCCATCCACTGTGCTTGATTTATCTTCCATCATATACTGACGACTTTGTTCCTAAACGATGTCTTTCCTCTAGCAAATCTACCAACTCAACTGGATTATTTCCATTGGTATTCAAGAATATCTTAATCTGACCTCGATACACCTTCCCTTGACCCCTTACTTCTCACAATTTCACAAGTACTATCTCATTAACTGTTCTCTCTCACATCATTTCTTGAATGAGTTATTAAAAGTCACTGTCTTCACTTTTCCACTTTCCGTTCTCTCCTTAGATCTTTCTTAAAGACTTTTGTGTTCATTCCATCGAAATGATTGCTCTCAGGCTCCCTACTGACCCATAACTTGCCCAAGCCAGTAATAGCCTCTGATCTCACAGGACTTCTCAGCCTTTGACAACAATGACCACTGCTTCTTTGAGTATACACTGTCTTCTCCAGGCCATTGTGATGCAAGACTTAGCTAGTTGTCTTCTCACCTAATGGTCACTCCTTATTAACCCATTAGATTTATCCTCTTTAACCAGCCCTGTAAATGTGGCAGAAGCTCTTCCCCTTTTAATTCTTACTTTTCCCCCTGACTTTTGACTCTAAATACCATCCATGTACTGATGACTCTTGAAGTCCAGCATTGTTTTGCAGGGTGTTATTTCAGGCTAATATCTCTAGCAACTCCTTTCGAAGTCGTCACTTGGGTATGATATGCCTCAAAAATATGACCAAAATAGGAATATCGCTTCTCACCTCCTCTGTCTGTTCTTTCCCATGTTAAAAATTAGTGGTGACACTATCTGAAAACTCTGATACCTGTTCACACATGGTAACTCACTCAGTCATTCTCATATTCTCATCCAACAATATTTGACATGTTTTCATCAGCTTGTTTGATCATCCAGGTTATGATCAATATTAGTGACTCATTGCTATCTCTTATCTGGTGTTTTGACGTTCATTGTCTTTTATTTTGGAGTAGTCTAAAATGAAAAACCAAAAGTAACGGATATTGAAATGACATGACCTATCTCTTGGGAAGACAGAATGGCAGCACCCACCTGAAATCAGGGTGGGAAGTAACTCTGTTAGCTGATTACCAGCATCATGGGCCCATTAATGACTACGCGATATCGAGACCTTGGTTTCCTCCCTTAGAGACCTGAAGACAGCCAGACTCAGTCACTGCAACATCAGCAAGGACTCAAGCATGGTGAGAAGTCATGACGATGCCACTGTTGGTGTCTGAAGGAGAGCAGCCTCGTCGAATGGTCTCTTTTCTGCTTCCCAGAATGTGAAGCCTGGCCAGGTCTGAGCAGAATGACAACATGCCCTGCTTTTAAAAAATGGACACGTGTGGTATTTACTCTGCAGTTGTGATCGTTTAGGATACAGGTACTTCATGCCACGGAGAAGTGGCACATGGAGACCAATCAAAATGCTGGCCTCTTTCCTCTTGTTAAGTAGCATTTATGCTTTAGTTTGAGAAAGCTATTTACAGACAAGACGTCCCCTGGTCAGATTAGCTTATGTTAGGGTCAATGATCTCTGGGTTGCAACAGGGGTCAAAATATTTTCCTTGTCCTCACATTTTAAATTCTGTGTCCTCCCTTCTTTACACACATTCCTAGCCTCACTGTAGCTATGTGGAACAGTAGATGGTAAACAGACCACTCTGGAAAGAAATGAGTGGAAGGTCGCATTGGGGAATTGGAAAGTTATCTCATTGTTCATTGCATAGCAAATATAGTGTATTCATTTTGGATGGAGTCATCTGGCACTTGGAGTGAATTCTCTGCCATTTCAGTGAGGGGAGCGGTCTGGAAGATGTGTGGATTTAAGATAAGATAGTTTCTGGTAACGTGTGTGTCTGGATTCCCTGTGTGGATCCCTTTCTTGATGTTGACTTCTTATTGCTATCAGTCACATCTTTCAGGTCTTCTTGATTTTATGATCCTCCCAGTTTCATTAGAAGGTAAGCTAACTCCTCATAGATGGGCAAAGTACCTTCGACTTGGTGTTCCCAGTACCTGGCACAGGGCTGTGATTAATGAAGTTCGATGAATAAATAATAAAGAAAAATAAAACTAACTTATAAATGAAAAATGCAAATGCAGTTTTTATCTATCTTTTGGGAGATAGCTCCTCTGATACATTAGTGTCTGAAGATATTCTAGTTTTGTTTTAATAATATAAAATTATTACTACATTTAAGCAGTAGCATGAGTTAGGCTCTTTGCTAACATTTTGATGAGGAAAATAAGTCACTGAGTTTGCATAGTTAAAAGTGATATTGCCAACTCTCAAATGTTGAGCTCTCATAACATTTTTAATCCCAAACCACTTACAACAGAGAAACTGGTTTGCAAGGAATGTGTTATGCTAGTATGTTTCAAGGTGATTTTGCAAGGTGTTTCTTAGACAGGCTGCCTGTTTTGGGCACTCAAGGGGACAAAGTATCAGCTTGGCAAAGAGAGGAACCTATTTTAGAAGCTTAGAGACTTCTGACTGTTTTTCAAAGAATTGACAAATTCTTATTCCTGTATTTCTGGCTTTGCTCTACTTCATTATGAAGAGATTGCTTTTAGTTGTTGACAAAATGCAGTTATTGATCAAGCTATTCCACTTTGAGGTCTGCACTAATAAGGGTTTGCCTTTGAGGGCCTGTTGTTACAACTCCAAATAGCAGGAGTTTGCTCCTATAGGTATTTCCCCTGCTTATCAATAATACCTGTGTCAACTCAGTCTGTGAAGTTGTCAAGGAGAGCTTTAGAAACTTTGCTCTCCCTTCTCTGCCGTATTTGTGGTGTGGTTTTCATTCTCTAGGTCACATAATGCCCCTTTGTCTTATAGGCATCACATGTACACTCTAGACAGGAAAGAGAGGGTAGGGACAAAAAGGGGAGAAAGCAATAGAGATGATCCAAATGACTGTATCCATTTTACAAACCTGCTGCCTCCATGGCAAGGAGGACGCCAGAGGGCCACTTCAATGTGCCATAGAATTGTGCACATGCAGAGTTCTACGTCATGCAGAGTGGAGGTACACTGCACAGGTAAAGGCTGGTGTTTGTCACCGTCTGCCCTTGTTTAAACAACATCCATGTCACACAACGTTGATACCTCTGATGTCTCATTCAATCTTAGCATTCAGCTCAAAGTCCCAAAGTAGATTTTAGGTTTTTGAGTCTCATAAGGAAACATATTTGTCTGCCTCTCCCATAGTCATCCTCCAGGTGTGGAACAGGAAGAGGAAAGCGATAACAACACTGCAACTCTGAAAAGCAGGGACGGGGGACACACCAGCGCAGAACACTCACCAGCTTCTCTGGTAGTGGCAGTGATGTCTTCCGCAGCAGTGGACCAAGTGTCTTGGTAACTGATCGGCGGAGGCTGGTCTGCTCTCTGGGAGTACAATCCTTGTCCAGTACCCTCCAAGGCCAAACTTGAGGAGGGTAGTGGGAATGATGTCATTTGTGGGACTTCAGTGCTTCCATAGCCCACTTCTTGTTGAAAACTAAGGATCTGGGGATCATTTTAGAGGTTAAATAGCCATAGACCATTGACGCCAGGTTTGGAGTTTCCTCAAAACTCTTGGCAAGCATCCAGACTATTTCTTAACTGTGAGAGTAATAACAACATACAACTGTTTAGATGTTTCAAGCCTGAAGACTGGCTGGTGAGATTTTGTCTCCGAGGTGTCCACTGGAAAAAGGAAGAAGAGAGAATATATGTGCCTGTCTCTCTCCTGCCCTCCTCCTTCGCACTGACCCCTATTGCCCAGTTTGGTCCCTGAAAATCTTCCATGTTTCTTTCACACATTTGTGTACCCTCTGTGTGCTCTGACCACTGTTCTGACTCTTAGCTTAATGGCTTCTGTTTTGAGACAACACAGAACAGTTAGTTTCAGTGACAGGACAACCTCTTAATCCCCTCATCACCAGCAGGTTAGCCTCCTCTCTCCTTCAGAAAATTTTTAATGGAAGGCATTCAGGGAAGCCCTGGAGCTTTGTGGTTGCCCTTTTTATTTGTTTCAGTTTGGGATTATTGAAGAGGCTGGCCTTTTCAACTGCAAGATTTTGAATCGTGGGGCTCCCACTTAACTTAAATTGCAAGCTACTAGCAGAGTCTTTCATTAGCAGACTGGTGTTTCCTCACCTTTCTCCGTACAGATTCAGACTAATTCCAGCTGTCTCTCTAGCCACGATAAGAGATCTGCGCACATTCGCGCTCTGCGGCACATCTTCTGTGCCATCTCAGATGCTGACGGCTTCTCCCACCTCCCAGACTTTCACTTGTTCCCTCAAATTCAGCCACCTCCAGACCAACCAGCAGCATATTAACAGTCTGTGGCTCCTGCCAACAGTAGAGTAGTGGCTTGAAATGCCACACTGGCAGGCATGGGCTGTGGCTTCCTAGGTGGCTGCTGAAGGGACCATATATGTATTAAAGAAATATGGAAGATTTTCAGGGACTGAGTTTTTGGGAAGCAGAACACAGAGGAGAGACAGGCAAATAAGTTCTCTCTTCCTTTTCCCAATGGACACCTCACAGCCAAAGACTGACCATGCAGCTTGACTGAAGAAGTCACTGTGACTTAGCTGGCATCACATCACCGCTGGGATGTCAGCATTGTGGTTGTGACCTTGGCTTTTTACACAGCTGCCATTGTCATGCTAACTGAGCACCTTGCATTAGTCTCTTCTTTTTTCTTTCATTCTGTTCTGAGAATATTCCTCTTCAATAAAGCAACAGCATCAAAAATCTGTCCCATTACCTGTTTTCTAGGAAAGCAGAGGTAGTACCACAACTTTCTGTTTTTTCTTACCATTTCTGATAAAAAATAAAGACGTGTGGGAGCTGATCTGTGTACTCCATGAGACCCAATGGTTTGCATTGCGTAGAAAGTGTCATCAGCTTTCTAACTAGCTAAGTCTGGATCTGCACTTCCTAAAGGTGCTTTAAGCTTCTCCTCAACGGGCAAAAGTTTTCTGTTTTTAAGATACTGAAATATAAAACTTTTTCCTTTCTTCTGTAGTTTTGTCTTGACCGATGTGTTGCCAGTTTAAATACAAACATGAGCATATCACTTGTTTTAGTCTTGAAATTAATCCATCTTCCATTGCCTGTGTATGTTTATTTTCCTTACCAGAATGGTAGAGATGCAGAATTCAACTGTTTTTAATATTATTTTACTTTACAATACATCAGTAGTCTCCAAAACAACTCTGTCCCTTTAATGAACTAACAGCAGGGAAGGACTGAAAGGAAAATGGCGCTATAGAGTACTTTATTTCCTCTTCATTCTATGTATTTCGTCAGCTCAACTGCCATGACCAAATGCCATAGATTGCCTGGCAGACAGTTATCTTCATCCATTTCTGCGGTTTGCTAATCTGAGCTGGTTGGATTTCTGTGAGGACTTTCTTTTCTTAGCGATGGCTGCCTTCTTGCAATGTTTGCACCTGATGAGAGAAGAGAAATTTCTCTTTTCTCATTAGAAGACAGTCCCATAAGATTAGGGCCCTACTCTTAAGTCTTCTTAACCTTATGAGCTTTTAACCATGATCACCCCCTAAAGATCGTATCTCCAGGTATAATCACATTGGAGGTTAAGGCTTCAGCATATGAATCGAGGGGAGGCATCATTCAGCTTATAGTTCTGTGTCACTATTTGCAGCACAAATGGTTAGTTCTTTTAGGGAAATAATTTGAGTGAGAAAGGATATGGTAGGGTTTTGTGGTGGTTCATTTTTCTTCCAATGTCATTGCCTTCTTTCTCCACTTAAAGCAAGCTCTGGGGCATGGTCTTTGGGGCTCTCAGAGCCTTCCCTTCAGGGTGAGTGTGCACTCTTAGATGCAGCACAGTACCCCTTGTATACAGACACTGATTGGATCTCTCTCTCTGAACTTCCATCATTGCGGAGTCATTGGAGCCCCCTGCTCGTGGGCACTGTGAAGGCTCAATGCCAATGGGTGGCAAGAAACAACAGATCCATCTACTGTCTCTTCTGCTCATGTTCATGCTCTATGGTCTTATCAGACTTAACTTAGAAAATTCCAGTCCAAAAAATTACTTTAAAAGTCCAGACAAGAATTCCAGAGCATTCAATCAAACGTGTCCTTCTGAACTGTCATGAAGCCAGCCCTGCTCAGCTAAATTCAGCAAAGTCAAATTTTAGGTTTTATTACTTGATGCACCATATTTTTGGCAGCAAAAATGTTTGGGCTATATAACAGGAAACTCTAGCATTTGTAAATAAGAAGGAGTTGATTTTTCTTACATGAAAAGAAGTCTGAGGTGGGCAAAGGGTATGATTCCACAAAGATGTTTTGAAATCAGTATATTTCTCTTATCTTGCACCACCATTTCTAGACTAGCTTTCAGCCTTTGGGGACAAGATAACTCCTGACTTTCTAGGCATCAAAATTGATTGCTAGGTAGGAAGAATAGGGAATGTGGGGGGCGGGGGGAGACTAAGGGAAGTATCTCATCTGTCTCCTAACAAAGCTTTATTTTATTTCCAGAGAAACAGAATCAATAATATGGATGAATTGATTCTCTTTCTTCTCTCAGGAGGAATTGGCTTGCACAATTATGGACTGAGATGTCCCACAATCTGTCACCAACAACCTGGAGACCCAGGGAAGACAATGGTCATAGTTTGTGTGACTGTGAGCTGGGTAATCAAGAGTATAGATTCAAATCTGAGTCTGAAAGCCTGAGAACCAGGAGCGCTGAGGGCAGGGACCATGTCCTAACTCAGCCTGATAGTGAGTTCAACCTTTTTCTGTCTTTTCTGTTCAGGCCCTCAGTGAGTTGCATGAGGCCACCCACATTGGGAAGGCCCACGAGTTCAAATGATAATGTCTTTCAGGAACACCTACAAATAATATTTAACCAGGTGTCTGAACACTCTGAGATCCTGTCAAGCTGATACATGGAAGTAGACATTATAGGACGAGATGAGCCCAAGCAGTACTCTCTGACTGTCAGTGAGACAGAAAGCCAGTCTGTGTGGTTCTCTGTATGTCTTAGACTTTCCTCAGTATGGGGACTTGATTCTGAGAGAAAATGCTCTAAGGGGCTAGGACAGAAGATGTACGGTGTTTTCTAACCTAGCTCGTAAGTTCATGTGTGTTGTAAGTCTGTGAGTCACTAAGGACAGACCAGAGTCAATGGGAGGGGCAGTCCACCTCTTGATGAGGGGGTGGAAGGTCACCCTGCAGAAGAACACCTAGAATGGGAGACATCGTTGCAGCCCCAGTCAGCTGGAGGATTCGTGGATCCATGAGGTGGCTGTTAAAGTCTGTTACTTTCTGAGCTTTCATGTGATTCTGATCTTTGGAGGAGAAAGGATGGCAATGTGGGTTTTTTATAGGATTTTTGATCTAATCAGAAAAATAGAATGCTTAATATCTAGAGATTCCTAGATTTATTTTGTTTGTTTCTTAAACTTTGAATAAATACATATAATAATGTCCATCATTTTTGGTGTGTACAGCTCTCATGGGTTTTAGCATTTGGGAAGATTCTTGTTACCACCACCAAACCCAAGATATGGAACAATTCCAACATCTCAAAAGATGCTCTATTGTTGCCCCCTTGTTAGCCCCTCTTCCACTTCTAAATCCTGGCAACCTTTTATCTCCAATACAAACTGCTTATTAGTGGTCTTCAAAATATGCTGCACATATCCTAGGGGGTGTACAAGATGATCCAAAGAGGGAAAAAGAAAATAGAATTTTTAATCTGTTTACATTTCAATTTTTGCTTATGTTTTAAAATTCACCTAATACATCAGCACTGCAGTATACAATTTATACATAACTTAACATATATTGGGAGAGTTGTTCAGCTATTAATTACTGATAAGGGTAAATGACCGAAACTGTTTTCCGACTACTGGCTTAGAGTAGCAGCAAAAGCAACTTGTGGGTTGGGACTTATTCTTTGCCAAATAGAATAATGAATGGAGGACAAGGAGGCTACAGGAGAAGTATAGTTCTCTGGGTTGGAGCTCAGAATCCCCATATGAGATTGTAAAAGATTCTGCAATGCTTACTAAAATTTTGCCTTCCTAGATAGATTACAAGCTGTGTAGAAACGGGGCATTCCTGTTATTCACTCAAGTACATGGCTGACATAGTTTTAGAATCTGAAGACAGAGGAAAGACCAAAACATCAGTATCTTGACTCTCTTGAAGTGTATTTTCTAGAGTAATAAAGAAATGGTAAGCAAGTAAACAAATTATTAAAGTAATGTCAGATTGTTGTAAGTTCTGTGAGGAAACGTAGAGGGCAGTGAGACAGAGGGGTAGACTTTCAAGTTAGATATCCATGGAAGACCTCTCTGAGAAAGGCCCATTTGAAATGAAACCAGAATTATGACAAGGAGCCAGCCACATGAATATCATGTAGGTTTGGGAGTTTCATAACACACAGGAATATTGCATGCATTTTTGTTTCATTGCTTGTATCTAAGATGGGATAAATTGTATGATGAAGAACTGGATTGGTGGCAGTAAACTTAATGTTTTAAATACAGATGCTGATTTATGGTGATACACATATCAAACTTATATAATGTTAGGATGCAATGTTCTTTCAATAAAATTAATTAAAAAATATAAGCCCTAGAAGGGGAACAAATCTATAGAAAACCTCCATGCCCCCAAATCTGGGGTCAGTAGAAAACAGGTCTGTCTAGATACAGAGGACTTAAAATAGCTACATTAACTTTTCTGTGGCTCCAGGGTACAGTGAAAAATATTCAACAATTTTTCACAACCTTCTAAAAGTGACCTGGAAGTAACTGGTGAATTTGGAAAGGCCTCATGGTCGCCACATGGATGACTGGGTGACCTTATGGCCTGATCAGTGTGGTCAGATGGGAACTCATGATTCTGTGGGGACTGGTGTGACATCTACGTTCCATACTCTGGAGCTCATGACCTTGAATATCATAGTCATTCCCTAGGGCACTGAGGAGAAAATGGTAAATGAGTCAGTTCCCTTCCAGCCTTTCTAGTTCTCTCCTCATCTGAGAAGATCACCATCTCCTTCTAAGTAAGTCCTTTTGGGACAAATAGGAAGCAGATACAAAGTTAAAAATAAAGATACTAGAGATCATTTCGGAGGTCAAGTCCATAAAAGATAAAAGAGGAAAGGGAACAGGACTTGGCAGAGAAAGTCTTCAGACCATAATGCCGGTCTGACATCTCTGAATGGAAATGGAAAAGGAAGGAGGATTGAAGTGCGAGGGTCTCAGATTTCAGTTAAACTCTGAGATGGTCTCCTCTTGTCTGAGGGGGAGCTACAGACAATTGGTATTTGTTGGAGGAATCCCATGCGGGGTAGAAATTTCCAGAATCTAGCATGTACACAAAGGCACTCATTCAGGAGCTGTCAGCCAGCTACTCACAGCAGATTCTCTTTTGAAGGAAGAACCCAGGGCTGCATCTGTGTGGCTACTGTCTTGTCCTTGGCAGGGATCTCCCTCTCTGTTCTCTGTAGGTATTTCTGTATTGAGAATGCCACCCCCAAACCCCTGTTCCTGCCTCAAGCTAATTTAGCGAGTGCCTTAGAAAGGAGCCATGGAGTAGTATTGTTCCTATTGATACTGATCTCAAGCAATGCCATAATCACCAAGGTAAAATTCATAGTCATTAAATTGCATTAATTAATTGTGTGTGTGTGTGTGTGTGTGTGTGTGTGTGTGTGTGTGTGTATGGTTTGGAATTCTGGAGGGTGGAGCTTCTGTCAATGAACTCATACCAACAGATGTCAGCTGTGACTGATGTGTGTGGTGGAACGTTCCCTGATGAGACCTTAGGCTGAATTTGGTAACAGGATGCAGACACTCATGCTTGTGAAGAACAAGGGAACAGAGGCACCTGGGATCGCCTGCAAGTGTTGCCACATAACTTAAAGGATGTTTAAGTTCTGAGGAGTAAAGAAGTGGGGAGGGGTTGGTTTTGCTTGTTGTTATAGTCTTGAAGCTGGATTGAGCCTGTGGAAGAGTGCAAACCAGCCCAAATTATGGATCTGGCATAATAGCATACCCTTCACCTCTACCTAGAAATGATTGCCTGCCCTGGAGTTCCGAAGCGCCTCTCCTACAGGTTCACTCTCTCTGCTGCAAAAGTTTCTTAAAGTTGCTGTCGACTCAAGGTGAACTTTCAGTTCCTGATGGCTCTGGTTTAGCTGCCTTTTTGTCTTTTCTTGGCTTTGCCCTGTAATCGATGACTAAGTTATTATGTATTCTTTTCTCTTTTTCTAGATGCCATTAGAAATTCTCTGAAGCAACACACGCTTGACCCAGTGGTGACCAGGAGTCTCCAACCAGTTTTCTGACCTTGCTTGAAAAATATATAAATTTTTTCAAACAGTTTGTGATAAGTCACCAGAGTGGCACTCGAAAGGGAAAGAGAAGGGTAGAAAATAAATTGAGTTTGAATGGTGGCAAAGCAAATGCCATGTTAACTCAGGCATTCAATCTATAGAAGAAGTTGTCTGATTCCTTGGTAATTAAACTTTAAAGAGAGGTCGGTCTAGTCCCAAGTAAACAAACCTAATGATCTTTTGTCAACAATAAGACTTGGTGCATGTGATTTCTCACTGAGATTTTCAGTTTCAAACTGTCATTAAGTCTTGTGTAAGGAAATTTGCTTTCCTTTTCATCTCTGTCTTGGGTTGGAGGAGAGCAAGAATGACCTGGGAGAGAGGAACGTTAGAGTTTGCAGTGATAAGGGAGAGAGAGGTCTGAGTTGGCCAGGATGCTGAGAGAAGGAAAGAAATCATAGAATGTGAGGTGCTAGCATGCTTAGGTAGCATATATTCCAACGTCTCATTCAGACATAATGAAAACAGTCTCTTGAGAAGCTAAGTAACAGAAAGAGGGAAAACTGAGTTGAAAGAACTGGGTTTAAGTACCAGTTATGACTGCAATTATCTGTCTCTGTGACCTATTTGTGACTTGATATCAGAAGCCATCTCCTATAACTTGCCTGTCTTAGGCTTATGGAGGAAATATGGAAAACACCAAGACTAAATATGACTTGAAGATGACTGTAAAATGCCTGACTTGTTTGGATTTTGAAAGTAAATACAGGTATCACTTAAACCTCCCATGCATATTGCCATTTCCCTGTAGTTCAACCTCTCTGATCCCCAAAACAACTCTCATCTCATAAAATACATTTCTAATGAGAATCTGGTGAATTCAATCTTTATTCCTTCTTGTAATTACTTCTCTTGATGTTTTCACTTGACAATTCTTGGATGTTAATATACATGGGTCAATTAACATTTAGAAACTGCCATCTGGAGATATATCCTAAGTATTCCCCCACATATAGCATCAATATATACATATACATATACATGTATATCTACATACCAATGTAGGAATGGAAAAGCATTTTTAGATTGGACTACCTAACTAACATTTTAAAAATGGGAGCTTAGTGTGAAAGAACTGAAATTGAGTAGAGTGACAATAGTATCATGGAGATCTGAGAAAGAGGAGCGCAAGGCTAATACAAGGTGACCACAGATCTCTGCTTCGTAAGGTGAACAATGACTGTTGCTTACACTAGTTACGTGACAGTCCTCAGATTTTTAAGACTCCTACCTATACGCCTCTCATATCTTACAATTCTTCATCTCTTAAGTAGTAATCATATCCTTTATGGCTTTTATGGCTGCTGAGGAGACCAAACTAAACGCTGGCTTTATGAAGCTTGCAAATACTATGAAAGTATTAAATGGTCTACTAGCTAGCGGTAGCACTGGGCTGGAACTGTCAGAATTCCTGACCGCTCATTCAGTCTTGTTCCTAGGCCTGGCGAGGAATTGTGAATAAGGCACATTGTAGCGATGACATCTAATGTCAGGAGACAAAAGTAAGTCAATATGAGTGCCATAGCATCTCTCTTGGAAATATGATGAAAATTTTTAGTAGAAAGTGTTATGTCATAGTCAGGGGTTTAGAAACCACATGCATCTGTGTTCTGAAGAGGAAGGATTAACCAAACTGAGCTGTTCCTCTGAGTGAAGACATTGACCAAGTCTAGGCACAGAGTGGATTTACTTTCTCCCAAGTGAAGGTGAGGCAAGGGTTGAACCTGGAATAACTTAAAGACTGGACATATTAAAACATGAATTACCAAAGATTTCCTGAGATCAGAGCCAGATCATTCTGTAGGAGAAAAACAAGAGTCTAGGAAATTGGTCTTTTTACTAATGCTTTTATCCTAAGTAATATTTCTCCAACTAGCATTCAGATATCATCATATTTCATTTTTTCTGCTTCAACCTCTAGTTCTTTAGAGAGGACTCTGGAAATCCATTTGCCTTTCTGTGAGATGGAATCTAGGACATGATCATCATTATTATTATTATCACTGAGGAAAAAGAAATCTATCAATTTCACTATTTCCTGCTGCCTGTATAATAACTCAAGCTCTGTCTTGGTCATCTACTTTTAGAGACAATATAAGATATTGCTAGGAATTGCATATATCCACTCACTCCAAAGCCAACAGCTTTTAGTTCGGCTTTAATAGATCAAATTCTATTCAAAAAAGTTATGAAAACAATGAATCTATTTCTTTTGAGAGTGAGTCTTATCTCTACGAAAATAGGTTTTAAAAGTTCACTGTTCAGTGAGTACCAATTTGCTTCTGGGAAATGACATAGACTCTGTGAATTACTCTCTATATTATAAAACTTTAGCAAAGTATTTCCAGTTATTAAACAGTGACTCAGTTATTAAGCAATGTCAACAATGTTTGCTCCATATTTGCTTACTTGGGAAGATTGTGAGAGCACTCTTCATAGGGACATCATGACCCTTGACTTCATCTCCAGAAGTTCATCCTGCCCGTTCTCATTGAATAATTTCTGTATACAAAATACCAGGTCTCGTACTGATTGTCCAAAATGAATAGGATCTTGTCTTCATACATCTAACCAATGAGCAAGCGTGATTTTCCTCTCTTATGGAAGGTACATGGAGTTTCTAGAAATGATGCTAAATTCTCAGAAATCTTGTGTAAAGATTTGACTGCTTCTCCAATGTTTTTATCTAAATATTCTTTAAGTATCCAGACGTCTTTATTCTTGGTTGTGTTTGTACCACCTGACTGTAGCTATCAAATCTGGAGGCCTACCGTGAATAGTCAAGTCTATATAATGTTATATGATGAATTTCACAAGGAATGTATGTATAATGACCAATGGAAACATAGAAGGGAGAATTTGGAAATAGGAGTCACCTGCCATTCAAAGTTGTTCTCATTTATCATGGATGCTTCTTTTGTCAGACATCACATTTCTGTATATTCATTTTTACCTTTCTCCTCTCAAGAGTGCTATTGATAAACCTAGAGGTGACAGGATTTGGGGTTATAGACATCCTATCCATATCTAGTTTGGGTCTTTATTTCACAGCTGCTTAAAAATGAAAGACTTGCTTCTCTTTTCCATTTTACAATCTCAGAGTAGTTAGGTGGGGAGTTAGATAGTAGTTAGGACTCGAAGTCCCCATAGATGTGAATTTCTGTTCTGCCACTGATAGACTGAATAAATCTTGAGCACAGTTTTTGTAAACTTCCTTTTGCCTCTATAGAAAATGAGAAATAATAACTGATTTAGGGTGGATTACTTAAACTCTGTTAAATGGAGATAGTGATTTTCTCTGTCACATAGCATTGTTGTGAAAATTGTGACAATTTTGTTAATGGACTTGCCCTGTGCCTGACACATGATAGTGGATCAATTCATTTCAGCTATTGTTATCACAATCTTTGTAATGTTTAGCGCATTTGCTGTTGTCTCATTTGCAGACATCAGAGTTCTATCATGTGTCATAAAACATTGCAAAATAAAGGGACATTGTATGTAGGGTTTGTAACCTGGATAAAGTTAATCCCCTGGGTGTGGTAATTACTCTTACTGTTAAGCTCTCTCTAAATTTATAAATATATTATTTCAAAATCTATTGGTTTGATGCCTTGTTGTAGCAGTATTATTTAATTGTTGGCTTGGCTTTGTAGAGCTAACCCTCTTATGTCACCTAGATCCTTCCTAAGAAGTTAAGTCTGCGATTCCGGTGGTTGCTAGCTGGTTGTGGTGTGATCTGGTTATGAATTCAACCCTGAACCTTAAGCGGGGGCTGCATGTTCAAGAAGTCTCCAGTCCTTTTCAGAGAACACCTGGACTCTCCTCAGAAGTCTCATCTTGAGGTATTGGGATCTAGCTGGTTTTTCAGTATTTTTTTTTCATGTGTTTCTTAACAGGGCTAACAGAACACTAAGAATTGTCCTTGATCATATTTATGCGCATGAATATGGAAGAGAGGAAGGAGAGAGAGAGAGGAATAGAGAACACGAGGAAAAGATTGGTTGCAGCTATTATGGGCGGGGTATGCTGTTGTAATAAAAACATGGAATGTGTAAATACATTTATATGCTACACACATATATGCACATAATAAATATTTATATAATTATATATATACACATATATATGCATGTATATATATATATATATGTATATGTTTCCAGTGGGGGTATATGTGCTGTAAAGTTTTAGATGGAAAATTGAAAACTCTGAATGAATTCACAACTTTGAAAGAGAGGGAAGGATTCAGGATGTGAAGATCTGATGTCTTAGTTCAGAT
This sequence comes from Solenodon paradoxus, assembly GCA_004363575.1. Taxonomy (NCBI): domain Eukaryota; kingdom Metazoa; phylum Chordata; class Mammalia; order Eulipotyphla; family Solenodontidae; genus Solenodon; species Solenodon paradoxus. The sequence goes on from RJWH01001112.1 coordinate 193,578, forward strand.
TGCTGTGATAAACTACCATAGCCTGGATGACTTATAAGCAACAGAATTGTATTTCTCAGTTATGTAGGCTGTAAGCCTGAGAGCAGGATGCCAGTGTGGTTGAATTCTAGTGAGGACCTTTTTCTGATTACATATTGTCAACTTCTTGTATCCTCTTAATTTGGACATATTTTATCATTTTGTTAGGAATATTTCTAAATGGGTTATAGAGAAAACAAGTTCATTGAGTTTAATCAGTTTTTCAAAAACTTTTAATGAAGATATGTTCATCAATAATCAATAAAGCATCCACAGAGCTCTCACATCTTGGGCAGAGAGTCAGGCAGACACCAAAACTAATGTGCAACATAAAAAAGATAGAATAGCCAAGCAGATCATCTGCTGTATATTAACAATCATCTCGATATGAATTCTTTGTAAGCAGCACAGAACTAATTTAGTTATCAAATGTCAAATGCACAATGTAAGCTTGACTGTTGGAGGCCAGAGCCAGGAATGGGGGAAAATAAATACCTCATTGAAAAGAGCTGAACAGAAGAAGAAACTTCTCTCATGACTGCTAAAGGCACTAATTCCAGTTATGAAGGCTTCCCTCTCATGATTTTACCCAAACCTAATTCTTTCCTAAGGCCCCACCCTGGGTTCCTACATTGAGGGATGGGGTTAAATGTGTGTGTTTGGGGAGTGGGAGATGCATTGAAGCTGGTCCATAAGCACTGGTGACATAGGTTGTATTGAAGAACAACATTTGTGTTCTGGATTGTGATTTTATAATAGTGATTCCCTTGTGAAAAGGTGGTCCCTTACAAAAATCAAGAATAATGTATGTATGAAAACATTTCGTAACTAAAGAAAAGGAAGAATACCAATACTTTGAACTTGATATAAGGAGGATAATATACGAACTCACGAAACATCAATGTGACATTGAATTATATTATAGGAATATGAATTCTACTGTAGGAATAGGAATTTTAAAAGATGATGAATTTTCTGTTTTCAAAATATTTTCATATGAACTCATGGGATTCTAACAATACTCTGAAGTTTTCACAAGTACAAAAAACAACATTTTCCTGGTGAGAAATGACTTAGATTAATTAGTTTGTCTTACATCTCACAGCTATTAAGGAATAGGTCTGTAACTAGAATCTAAATTGATTATTTTTCTATATTTTCATTTCCATAGGACATATTTAGCATCTTTTATATAATTTGCCCCCCAAGTTTGAACCTTGCTCATAATTTTTGGAGTGTTCTGCGAAGCCGTATGATATAAACTTTTAAAAAGATAAGGCAGGATAATCTGAAAGAAAATACTTGTGGTAAAAATCAACTCAGAATAGATGAAATCCCTGGACTTCAGACCTGAAGTCTTAAAATGCATAGAGAAAAATGTGGGAACAGTGCTTCATGACGTCAGCTGCAGAAAAGTCCTTGGGAAAGTGACACCTATAGCAAAAGAAACTAAAACTAAACAATTAGGACGACATCAAACTAAAAAAGCTTCTGTACAGTGAAGGAAACCACCACTAAAACAAAAAGGCAATACCCTGAGTGGCAGAAGAGTTTTGCACAACATACATAAGGCGGGCACTCGATTTCCAAAATACATAAAGAGCTCATCCATCTCCACAACAAAAAAAGCAAGCACCCCACTCAAAACCTGGGCAGGGTTGAATAGATACTTTCCTAGATAAGACTGTAGATGGTCTACATGCATATAGTTAAGTTTTATTAAGCAAATTTCAGAAGCAGATGTGTCTTTTCCTGAAAATAAATGTCAATATAAACATACACAAACACATAAATGCTTGTGGAAAATATGTGTGTAGGTATGTATGTACATATGTATTATGGTTATGGGAAGAGTTTGGGACTAGACTACAGGAAAGGGAAGTAATGGTCGGATTCTTGAATTCAGCTTATGTTTTGTGATCCAATGGGTAAAGATTATAAGGAAGCAGATCCTGGGTCAGTATTTATATATAAAAAAGTTGCAGCAATTAGGTATTGGCATCAGTGAGGTGACAGCTTTGGTATAATTTCTTTCTCACTTCTCTGAAAGAGTCTAAACTGAGATCAGGATGACTTATCATCAAGGAATCCCTGATATGCCTGGGCGACTTGACTCCGATGGGCTCTACATTGGCCTCCAATTCAAAGACAAAGCACTTTTTCTGTGTGAGCTTCATGACTCTATGACTGTGAATGGACATGAAGGACCTTTGACCAATGATAGAGAGAAGTCTTAGTGTAGAGCAGATTCGTCTAGAGTCCCTTTACCCCTCACTCTCAATGCAGGCCGCATAGAAGGCTAAGATCTGGGCTGTCGGACAGTAATTCATGTGAAAGAGAAGGAAATAACTCCTTGGTGGATGTGAACTATGAGGAAGAATGATGATGTTACTCTATGTTTCATGACTCTGTACCCAGAGAAAAGACGGGACTTGATCAATGGAAATGTTTGGGGGCAGCGGGAAGGGATGCCGATGATGAAGAGGTAAGTGTGGGTCTCATCTGAGAGAATGATGATATTTTAGCCCCGTGGTCCAGGACTCTGAGCCCAGCAGGTGAATCTGGGACAATTGATGGTGCTGACACCCAGGCAGTTGCAGTAATTCTGTGCTATGTGCCATGGCCAAGCAGTTCTCCCAGCTGCAGACAGCTTCATTACTGTGGGCCCATCCTTCACTTAGCAGCAGACCTTCTTCTATCAGCCAAAGACAAATGCTAAAATCACCCAGGCTCTACATGTTTTTAAATTACCCTCTCTCTTTTGTCCAAATCAGCATCGGTTTATGTATTCTGCTGTTTCTCCTTGGAACTATGGTGCAGAAGGCCCTTGGTGTCGCTCCCTGTCTTGAATGGCATGTGGGGCCTGGATAAGAGGATCTCCTCAAAGGGCCAGATTGGGAATCTCTGCAGCCATCGGAAGAATGACAGGGTGCCCTGGCTTGTCCAGGAATAGGCAGAGGTTCATTGCTGCTTTAATTCATCAAAAGCAATCCCATTAACATTTCTGAGCAGAAAGTGACTAGAATTTCCTTCAAGAATCAGCATGGGCAACTGAAAAGCTGACTTTCTTGCCAGAAGATGACGGTAGAGTAAATCCTCAGGTTAGAGGCACTATGAGATGGTATACAGTTAGGTGCACTTTGTCAAATACAATGTCCGTTATCTTCAGCTTATAGAGAAGTGGTGTCTCTGAATATCTCTAAGTCTCAAAATATGTTTTCTTCCTAATGGATTCAAAGAGAGGCTGTCGACTGCCTCTTAGATTGCATTGTAACTGCAACATCTAATACTCTTGCCAAGGGACCCACATAGGTTAGAATCTAACCAGAAGCCCTGAGCCTCCAAGATGCCGACATCCTTCATCTTTGGATAGACACAAAGTTCTCCACGAGGCATAGACATGAACTTCCTGGTGAGCCTTAAAGGATCAACTAAGAGTGTGCAAGTGTGGGAGAACCAGCTCTTACGGTGGAGTGCATGCTCGCTCACGGAAATGGGAGCTAAGAAGATGAATTAGCCCTCTTTTCCTCTCTCAGGCGGACTGCTCCAAGTTTTATTTTCTCCTTGCCACCTTCTGGAGGAGTCCTGCATTCTCAGGAATATACATGCTGAGAGATGTGCAGGGTCTCTTCTGAGCTCACTGTGAAGCAGTGACTGGCATGTGTTGAGACCAAAGACAGACTGTCACCTTTGTGCCCATGTGGCATGCAGATGAATCTGAATGGGAAGAAATTGAGACTAAAGATCCTTGAATGATCCTAGATGCTTAGCTTAATTCAGAACAGAGTTTCTGGGATTTTTGGTCTCACTGTGTATTGCCTTGTTATCTATCTCCTTATAAATAGAATTCTCTGTGCTGATCTGGGCAGTGGAGGACAGCCTAATCATTTCAGACTAGGACTGGCCAGATCTATTGTCTGAGTCATATGTAGTTATCTTTCAATCGTGAACGTCTTTGATCCATCTCTCCTTCCCAAGTGTTATTCCCCTTTCAAAAATAACCCCATTGGAATAACCAGAAGGCAGGTTCTGTGGGCCTCTGTGCACATGTAATTAAAATGTGTCTTTTCTTTTGTGTTAATTCATGGCTCAGCCAGCCAAAATGAACCAGGGCAAGGAGAGTTGGCCTAGAACCTTCCCTTCACATGGTAGCATAGGGCCTCTCACATCTTTCCTTGCCTCTTTTCTTCTTGTTTCCTGACTGAACCCTCTGATCTGATTTTGCAGCTCCCCCATTAAAGATCAACCCTTTAGTTCTTGCCTCTGATTCTGATTTTCTAAGGCAGAGCTAAACAAATCAGGTTCAGTGGTGGCTAGTTTCTAGGGATATAATGGTGGACAAAACATGATCCCTACTTTTAAATAACTATAGTCTAGATGAGAAAGACAGAGGAGAGAGTAGCTAAAGCTCTCCAAAATTAGGAGAAGGGATCATTCAGTTAAAATACTTGAGAGAAGATACAACTCTTCTCTTGGAAATCTGACTTCAAGATTGCTGCGTATCACTTGGTACTGAGGCCCCAAGGGAATGGGCTCTTGAATTGATTTCTTGCTGCTCTGCAAAAGTTGGGCTGGGACCAAAGCTGAAAGCAAAGGCTCTCTAGTGCCCCGCCTTTAAGAAGAGCCACGGGGAACTGCCTGTCATGACTTCCCTCTGAAGGTTTTTGAGAGTTGGAAGAAATGGTCCTTCTTCTACTGCCTCCTGACTTGAATCTGAATGGCAAGGGGACTGGAATGAGGACTAGAGGCATCAAGCGGCTTGGTCTGTTGGTGAGAGATACATTCTTAGAAGCGTTTTTTGGAGCAGGGAGCCAGGTGAGCAGCAAGAAGGGCGTCGCCCATAAGAATCAGGATTGCTTAAAAGAAGAGCTATCCCCTGGTGAAATGCTTTTTGGGCTAAAAATTTATCTGATCCATAAAAGGTGTTGCTGCCTCCAAAACACATAGGGTGAATTCTTGGCAGACAGGCACAGGTGTTATAAGCATAAGGTATGGTTTCTGATTTTGCTGTGGGGTTCGTGAGGTGCAAGATCATGGGTGTAGCACAGACCTATACACTTCACAGACTTCAGCGAGGTGTGTTTGAGATGACTGTGAGGTGACCCCCACCACCTTCCACTCATTTCGCTCCCAGAGGATTTAGACTTCATAGTTCTTGGGGCTCCCCATAGGGGAGTTCAAAAGCTGGAGAACAGACAGAAGGTGAGGACTGGTCAGGTGGGCACTGAGTCCACCAAAAAGACTTGTCTCCTAAAGAAGAGACATACAGCTAGTAGCGTGAGCAAGGTCTATGAAAGAAATCATTGTTCTATTGAACAGAATAGAAGCTATCACTACTGCCAAGACAATTGTGTGCAGATGTGAAGACCAACACGTCCAAGGTACCAACATCAGACAAAATCACAGTGAACCAGGCTAAAGTCAACAATTCAGCCTTGAAAGGTCAGAGGACCAATTGTGGAAAAAGACCCTGAGTCCCACCCTTCCTCTCTAATTCTAACACCAGACTCTGCTTAGAAGAGCCAGAGGGCTGCCCATATTCCTATGATTCTTCTCCACCCCAGAAAACTGGAGCCACAGTAGCTTACACTGAGGAGGAGAGTGGGAAGCATTCTGAGTGCTGAAGTTTTAAACTGGGTTCAATGATGTTTGAATCATCAAAAATAACTGGAAGTTACAGAATCTGCAAAACATATTGCTAAGGATGGAAAAAGAATTTGACATAGCAGGGCGGAAAAATCAGTGACCAGAAGAAGTAAAGCCATAGCTACAAGGGATTTTAAGGACAGGGTTGGGCGTGGCGTATCCTTTCTGCTGGCATGTGACTGGCTAGAACCGAGTCCTATAACTTTGACTTAAGTTTAGAGGAGGTTTGGAAACCTCTTCTGTGTGTGTCTAGGAAGAAGAATGATGTGACTACATAACATTGTCTCTGTTACAGCTAACCATGTTGAAACCCAGTGGATCATACAATTTAGAAGGCAGGAACCTAGCGCTTTTGTGTTAATGATAATATTAGCAGTGGAAACCTGTGACAGACATTATTTAGGAGTTCTCACTGTGTTTTCTCAGTCAGCCTTTTGTAATTGTTGCAACTCTGTGACATTGGTACTATGACTCATTTTCTAGAAGAAATAAGAGCTAACAATTTAATGTTGCACCTAATGGATGGATAGGGCTCTATCCCCCCTTCTATCTCCTTGCTGTTTCCATTATACTCACATCATCTGATCATCTTGACTTCTTAAAATCCAAGACCTTTCTTCCCTCTGTTCAGGATGAATTTCCTGAGCCTCATTTTGATGATTCTATGATGACCCCCTGTTGACTTGCCACATGACATACATTCCCTGTGCCAAGGGTCATGCTGCCGAGCATAGAGCTGTTGTTCCATCTGGCTACTCTGACACCATTTGCACAAATCCTGGTGTGTATGGTTCTTTTTTTGGGTGTAAGTTTATTGTCTTAATGGTTTAGTGATATACTGAGCTGCATTTGGTGTTTTGGGTAATTTCCTTAAATTGACTCTGATGTTTGTGAAGGTTGAGTATACACTAGTTCATGCAATTTTGATTTTTGACTCATAAAACTGGAGCAGATGGGCCTGGGGCTTAATAATTCAGTGACTGCTGTTCAGACTCATATCTTTATTCATTTATTAATGAAACTATTGCTGGCAAATCTTTATAATTTTCTTGTAGTCTCCTTAAACAATTGTTTGATATTCATGTACCGTCTCTTTCATCTCAGATTATTCCTTTTAGATTTTCTCGTAACTCAGTCAAAATACTTTAAAGCAATATGTTTAGTTCTGTTTAATAAGCACCAGAATATCACAATTAGATATTGGGGACTTTTGAACCCAAAACATGAGCTCCTATTTAATACATTTAAATAACAACATTGTCAATATCTTGCTAGCACTTTCTGATTTGTCGATCGGAGGGAGCCATCGGACATAGTTTAAATAGAGGACACATAGACAATATTTAACTGATTCTAGTTACTGGGTTGAAATTGGGAAATGACTAAAAGAAATTTTGTCTTCCCTTTGCTTGTCCTTAAAAAGTGACCATTGAGAAGTTCCCTTACAAAGTCATATGCCCAATATGCATCAATGACATGTTATCTTCATCCCTGTCTGTGTGATCAAAAATGATGAATTCCTGGACCTTTACGGGTTATCTCAGTCTTACTGGGATAGAGGGCGTATGTATTCATACAGTGATAAATGTAATAATATGTATAATAAATGATATAAATAAAGGTATATTATGCCCAATATACAGTGATAGTGTGAAGGAGGGAGGATTAATTGGACCATAAATCAGATTTAACAAAGGTTTGATATTTAATATCTCAGAGAACTCTTTATGTAGCTGTGTCCTCTGCTTTAATTGCTTTTCTTTTTTTTTTTTTTCTCCATCCTTAAGTCTTTCTCTGTGAAGCGAGAGGGCTGGTCTTAGAGATTAGGTTTGGAGAGATGGTCAGGATTTGAGAAGGACTTGGCTGTGCTTTCCCTTTCAGGATCCTATTTTTTTTCCGACTGGGTTATACCATGTTATAGAATAATTTCCTCCTCCTAGAGGAAAGACTTCTCTTACTGAGTGCTGCTGCAGGGAGATCTCTGAATGGCCAGGACATGGGAAATGGAGTTCCCTTCTGGGTAATTTGCCACCTCGCAGGTTGTCAGAATTTGCAAGTTGATCAGTCCTTGCAAAGAGTGGAGTGTTTTGGTTTTTGATTCCTTTTTCTTTTTTTTTGTAATTAGGATACATTTTTTTTTTAAGAGCTGCTAGAAATCCACACTTTCCCACCCATAAATTTAGCATCTGGTGATACAGTGAGAATCACAATGGTTGGGAGAAAGGGGATTGTGCAAACAAAATAAAGACATAAAATGTAATGAGGGAAAAGAAGCCAGCTTGCTGTAACTATGAAGAAGAAGCAAACTTCAGGGTGGTCTGATTTATAGGGAATAATTATTATTGGCTGATTTAGAAAACTGGGGCAGACATAGGAAGGTGCTGAAGTGGCTGTTTTTGCAAACTGTTTTGAAGTATGTTTCTCTTCTGGGCCATTATAAAATAATAATTCTTGGTGAATGTGTCCCCTCTCACTTAGGATTTGCAAGAACTTGAAAAAATACTGCTTGAATAGAATTGTGAATCTTGAAAAGCATACTCAGACTACTATTCTAGATGTAAAAACAAAGACCAGGAGGACAGGGATTTGTGAAAAGTTGCTTGAGGGATCAAAGTAAGAGAAGAGACCCAATTCCCAATTTCTTCTATTCTGAAACAGTTGGTTTGCACAGTGAAACTTTCAATTTTAATTAGGGAAACAATCTTTACCATAGCTTTCAATCTAAAAGAGATCACTCATCTGTTAATTAATCCTCTTGTCAGACATTAATTGAGTATTGACTATGGTCAGGTCCATATTTATAAACTAAGAATATACAGATGAGTAAGCCATGATCTCTTCCTTCAAACAGATCATAGGTTTAAAAGGAGATTTAAATCAACACAAAGAACTAAGATACGTGTTTCTCCAGTTGTGAAATACTGATTAATAAACTGCTTAACCTCAGAAACACAGATGTTATTTTTGTTGTCTATAGTTTTTATTTCCTGGAATGGAAAATACTTTGTCTGATTATTCAGACAATGTTTTAAAATTTTCATATAGGGAGATATATTTCAACAGACTCTAAACTGTAAGTTGAAATTCAAACCACAGAGGTAGTCTTATTGCTGGAAAGAGCACTGGATTGGGAGTCAGGAGACCGGGCTTATCATTCTTTGTTTTTTATTAGTCCATTGTATAAATTAGGATTTATTTTCCTCATTTCTGAATAATGAATTGCATTGTGATTAGTTGGAGGAGTCTCTAAAATTCTCAATACACTTAAAAAAAAAACAACAGATATCTATGAGTATTTCCTATAGGCCTACATTTGTTGAAGGAGTAAGGGAGACACTGAACAAGAAAGACAGAAAGGCAGGAGAGCAGTCAAGAGTGTGATATTCTGGAAGCTAAGTGAAGAAAATGTTTCCAGGAAGAGGGAGACATCAACTGTCAAATGATGATGATAGGTTAGAGAAAATGAGGGTAAGAATGGACCAATTTGTCAATAAAATTGAAAAGAAACAACCAATAAGTTCTATACATCAATACAATTAAAAACCCAAGCAGCAAAATAAAGCAAAAAAATAAAATTCTATACAGATCTATACAATGATTTTTTTCCTACAAGATAGATTTTTTAAACCATTAGTGATAAATATTTTTTTAATTAAAATTGTAGTTAAAAAAAAGACCATGTAGGGTTTAGCAAAAGCAGTCACTGGTGATCTTCACAAGAATCTTTTCAAAGAATGGAAATAAAGATATGGTTGGAGTGGGCTGTGGATGAGAACCTGAATAGAAAACCAAGAGCAGACCATACATAAAAATAGAACTGTAACCCACAATTGCAGCAACTAGCCTAGGAAACCAACCATTAATAACAGTTACCAGCCCAAGAAGTTAATCTACTTATCGATAAGCTGGAGTTGTGGAAATTCAGACCATTATCTCTAGCATATGGTCTAGAAAACAATAGCCCCTTAAACAATTGGCTCCAAATGACCAGAACTTGAATAATAACTGACAACTTCCCTAATTTTTGACCCTATTTCCAACTTAGGACCAACCAGAGAAAGCCAAAAATGTACCTCTAATCAGTGATCAGGGACAACTAGACTAGTTGTCTATAGTTTCCTGAGGCAACAGCGTCAGGGCATCCCATACCTGAAACCTTCCCTTTTTCCCCTAGTCCTCCGCCTGCCTTTGAGTGTCTACGACATCCAAGTGATAATGGCAGACTCTTTTGTCATAGCATGTTCTGAATAAATAGACTTTGTTCACCATGGGGTAGTGTTGTTTATTGCCACATAGGAAAAATGTGAGACGAGGAACTGGAAATACAGAGTACAGACCATTCTTTTAAAGAATTTTGCTATACAGCTGAGCAGGAGAAATTAGTCAGTGACTGAAGTGGTGCATTTCTTTTTACGTTGTACTGGCAACAACAGTTAAAAAGAAATCTGAAGTTTTCTGTGTGTTTTTGAAGTTTTCTTAATTAGATAGAGGAAATAATTGTTTCTTTTCTTAATTTGAGAAGAGTTTTAAAATTTCTTTTTATTTAATCATAAATGGTTTTTATCGATTATTTTGGGCAAATGCTCTTGTTATATCTAGGCTATTATATAGTTTTTCATCTTTAATATTTGTGATATGTTGAGTTATATTAATAGAAATTCTATGACTTAACGTTTTTGAATGTCTGGGTTAAATTTAGCTTGGCTATGATGTAGAAAATGCACTGCTGTTTTGATTTATTAATAATATTTAAGATATTAAGTAGAATTCTTTTTCATAGTTTTCTTTTCTTATGCTTTGTCAGATTTTGTATTAGTAGTTTGTATATTAAGCTCATAAAATGGATTGAAGAATATTCCCTTTTCCCCCCGTTTTCTGGAAAAGTTTATGCGGTCTGTTCCTTGAATTTTGATAGAATTTGATGAGGGACAGCAGAGGGAAAATGGGATCTTGAGAGCAATGAAGCAGGATTGCAGAGGCCAGCAGATTAATCTGCAGACATATTAAAAAAAAAATCACCACCCAAATAAACCTGCACCACCGAAGTGGGCCAGCACCCTAGCTCTAGGCATACTGGGGATGGGTCTACATCCTCAGTGAACCTCCTGATCACTCCCTAGCAACTCCACCAAGAGGCTGGCCTGAGATTCAGTCTCTCACTATGCTTCTCCTTATAAACTTCTGTTTTATTATCAAGTGTGTCACCTTGAATTTTTTCCTGGGCTGACTCTCTGCACCCATTCATAACAGAATCTACTGCTAAAAGCACATAGGCTAAGGATCTATGTGTATTTGTGTAGGCCCTGTTAAAAACTAAAATTCATTCAAATACATATAGAGGTTGAATCAACTTTATTAAGTGATCAGGCATTAGTCAGCACCCCATCTAGCAAGGTGAAAGGTACTGCAAGAGGTCCCACAAAGTGGATGATTTTTATAGTCAGAAAGATGGTGGGAAAAGGTCATTAGCAAATGAATAGAAAGATTATTTAACACAAAGCCATTTTCCCCAGAGGGGTGGGGTGGGGGTGGGGCAATGGTTTTTATAATTTACCTCACTAGTGCTGACTAGGTAACTCCATATTGATTTGTTTAGCATTCCTTTCTGGAAGAGGCTGGCACTACAATTAGGTTAGGTATTAAGCCTTGGTTGAACTTGGCCTCAGTCTGTTCTTTGGGAACTTTTAAAAAAAATTCTACTGATTTAATTTCTTTAATGTAACCATTACATATGTATTTTAAATTTCTTCTTGAGTTATTTTTCGGCCATTTCACTATACTTTCAAACATTCTGGTATAATTTCATTCATAATAGTGTCTTCAAATTTTTAGCCATGTCATAATTGTAATAATGTCCCATTTTTGTTCTTAATATTCACTTGCACTTTCTTCTCTTGATCTCAATTATTCTTTTGTTTCTGTTTTCCATGTAATCAGTTTATTATTTCCTACCTTTATTATTTGCTTTCATTAATTTTCTTAACTATAGGTTCTAGTTCCTTTTCCTCATTAACTTTAAATACCACTATGATGGTTCCTTCAGATTCAGATGTAAGGTATTTTCATTATGATTCAGTTGTATGTTCCAATTTTCATCCCATCTGAGTTATTTCTGTGTTATTATATTTAATTGTCTTATAAAGTTATCACTTTGACATTTACTTTTTGTTAGGTTAGAATTAATTCAGAAAGTTAGTAATCTCTATTATGTCCATTTTTTAGTATTGTGATAGGACAAGGGGTTCCAGGAAGGCACAGGTAGCGCCATTTTGTAAAGAACCCCATCTAAAAGCTTCACTGTATAGCCTTTGAACAGGATTCTCAACAAACCTTTGTCTCAGTCTTTTCTGATAACATCTTTGGACCCTTCTTATATTGTTTTGACTAATGTCTTATAGTAACATTTAATGGATCTCTCAACAAACTCTTTGTCTCAGCTGTCCCAGACAGCAGTGTGTGACTGAGTAAATTATACCATCACTGTGGGCCCCAAATCTTGCTGAGCAGGAGCAACTGAAAGTCCACCCTGCTTCCTGCATTCCTTAGGTAACTGCAGACCTGGGATATGATCCACCCATGTAACGGACAATAGAAGCCAATCTCCTATTTAAAAAAAAACAAAAAAACAATATCCCCTTTCCCTGGGGCTGGTGCATTTCTCTGGTGCATCAGCCTGTTCTGAGGTTCCAACACATCTTTTAGGTACTCAGCGCATTTCTGGGCCATTCTTCCCACACATTCTGGACAGGGAGGAAGCCCCCTCCCCTCCCCCCTAATCTTTTGGAGAACCTAACAGTTTGGACTCGCTTTTGCCTAGTATGTAGTCATTTAAAGAAATATTTAGTCGTTCTTTATAAAAATGTACATTTTGCAATTGAATACATTCTTTTGTTTGCTTTATGAGTAGGCTGAAGTTTTCTCATGTCAATGATAGATTTGTAAAGTGCTTGTAGCTCATGCAAATTTTGCTTGATATATCTTGAGATTATGCTACAAGGTGTAATACAGAATTCTTATATTTTTTCTGGTGAATTGAACTTTTAATTATTATAATTAATCTCTTTATCCCTCAGAATATGTATTGACTAGGAGTATGTTATGTTTGATATTAATATAACCACACCATTTTTCATTTGATTTATTGATTTATATTTTTTCCCCATTTTTTCTTTGTGCTTTTACTTTTAAGTGAGTCTTTTATAGTCTTTTTTATTTTAGCTGGTGTATTCATGTGATACTAAATATTTTATTTGGGTATTTTATTCAATATAAATGTTTTATTTACTTGAATATTTTAATGGATTTTTTGATTAATTTATATCTTGTTATTTTTGTTTTTAATTTTTTTTATTTGCAGTCATTTTGAACAAAGAACTCACATGATAATGGCCTTATACATGTCCAGGGACTCAGTATTTTTCTGTAGGTTAATAACAGACATCTATATCTCTCTTCTCAATGTGGCATTTAAGTTCAGTTTTTCACAAACTGGTATTCCATTTTAATAAGAACTTAGCATCGTTCTGGGTTTTAAAAATTATTTGAGAATCTGGGCTGTTTGAGAATTATGAAAGCCTGGATCCATCAGCCTTCTGCTACATGTCTTCTTTATTTCTGGGAAAAGTGCCTCCTATGATCAGGATAAGAACCAAATAATGGTTAATGCTAGATAACATCCCCAAACCTTGGAATGAATGTCTCCTTAATGTTGGCAGGATTTTAGGGGGCTAAATATTTGTAGGCATCCAGTGTAGCATTCAGAATTTCTGGATATTTCCTTATGCTGTTTGACGATAGCTATGATTTTAACACTAGACTTTCCAGTTGGATGCCCATTTGGGTATCCCTTTGGATGGAGAGATAGCTGTTCCTGGATCAGATCTTTGCAGTCATGCCAGTAGTTTCCAAATCATCTGTGAGTGAGTACTGACTGCACTGCTTCACAATTCTGATCCCAGGGCGCTTCCCTGGAGTTTCTGATGAATTTTCTCTGGGATAAGGCTCATGTTTCAAAGGATCTTAGGATATTCTTATATGAATTTGGGTTGAGGAAACAATAGTCTAAATGGTAGGCATTCCATTTAGGTTTGACAATTTATTTGACATAGTTATAATAGCTACTTATAATAATACTTATTGAATACTTATGATATACAAGACACCTTGAACATCTGTGTGTGTATATATGTGAGATATATATTACTCTCATGAAGATTATTTTAGCCTTATGAGGTATTTAAAATGACCATCTTTATATGGAAAACTGAAGCATTGCTCAAATTGACATAACTGATATTGCATATCCAAACCTATACATCAAACCACTTAGTGCTGAAGAATGTGCTACCTCAGGAGGTAAACACTGAACCAGCCCTAGTTCCAGCAGGGTGACCTTGGATGAGACATTGTAGGAAACCTCTTTTTTCTTTTTTTCTATTTGTAAAGTAAGGAGATGCAATTAGGTAATTTCCTTTTTTTTTTAAGCTCAAAAATTATGCTTTTTGTATGAAAATGCAGTTATCTTTTAAGAAGCATGACAGTGACCTAATCTATTAGCACATGAAACATTTACATACAATTTAGAGCAATATTCATGGAAATACAAAAACTTAAGCACAGTTTGGTGCTTTTCACATTAATCTGTTTTATCAGCACTTAATACATACATTTTCTGCTCAAAGTATGAAGTGTAATTCTTTTGCTGCAGCGGAGATCTCGTCATTGTTCTTATCTACAGCTCAGTTGTTCCTGGAATTAGAGTGACTTTTGACTTTTCTTCTGCCATTGCTAACTGTCCTAATGAAGAGAACTTCCCAGAATTATTGTGCTTTTTAAATTTGAGTCTCAAAAGAGGGCCTAACTGGTTTTGCCTTCTGGTGTAATCACTTTTTTTCTATGGGTCAGAAATAAGATGAAATGATTGTGTACTTATGTACTGAACTTCCTAGCATGTCTATTATTTTAAACAGTAGACTGTTTTTATACCCAATCTGCTGTTTTTTGCCAAGTTTCCTATCCAGGAAAGGTAGGACATAACAAAATAAGAGTACTTAGTCTTTTTTTAAAAATTAACCTTTGGAGACTGATGAAATCTAGTTCTAAATTTTGCACAGTGACTGTTCATTTTTCCCAGGATTTAGATTTGGTAGCATTAAAAAAAAACCAAAAACACACCCAAATGAGCTTATGGGCTTTGCTCACATAATTTCATGTTAAATTTTATAATATGAGTTATATAATAATAATAAAAATAGAACATATAATACCATACTGTAGGTAAGCACACTGAAATCATACATGTACCAAAAGATTATATTTGTGTGTATACATATCTATATATACACACACTTATATATATATAATTTATAAATACTATGTAATTTACTATTAATATTAACTATCATTGATTCTTATCTTCTGATAAGCTTTTGACACAAACTGTTCAGGGAAATTTCCACTAGCACACATGTATTTATTGCTACTTTTTTCTTTGTTCCAGGGGACATTCTCACTGTTTCCAGGTTGCGTGAAATGAGATGTTGCAAGACATAGCTATATGCAATTGAACCTTCTGAGCATTGCTTTCCATTCAGGACTCATGAAAAGAAAGTGAAGAGTTAAGAAAGTCAAGGTAACATTTACGTTTTTGTTGTAGCCTTTAATTTATCCTGAAAATGAAGTAAAACAAAAGAAGCCTCAAGTTGACAAAAGTCAAATAAGGAAAGTGTGATTATTTTGATGATGGAAGGCTTTACCAATTATTCCTTTAAAATACGACTTTATATAGTTATGGAGCCATGGAGCTGTATTTTAACTCATCATTAATTTAAAAGATGTTTGGGACCACCAAAGTTTACATAGATATATCACCAGAGAAGCCTTGTAAAAATAAATTTCTTCTCGAACCCCTTCGTAGAAATCTTTTCACCTGCCCATTGGCCAACATTAGCTAATGTAACTTTATTTTCTGATCAACTAGAGGACTTGAAGAGACACAGTTAGCTTTGGAAAGAGCAAAGATTTAAATCTAATATTAGGGTATTGCTGTTTACTTAAGTCTTTTACTACAGTGTTTCATTCATGTGAATTTTATATATGTGTTGAGTATTGGGAATCATAGATGATTCAGAAAGGAAGCCATTCCCATGGGCGTGGAGTTCATATGTGTGCCATGGCCTTGTATTTTAAGTTTTTTAAAAACGTGGTCTGATTTTCATTGGTCTTTATTATAGTCCTCATAAAAGATCAACATATTTTAAATATAGCCATTTTCCATACCCAAACTACTTCCCTGAGATCTTCTTAGACAATTGAAATAGATGAAAAATCCCTTGGAAAACCCACTGCAGTTTTGGATTAATAGTTTTTGATTAAGGGAAATGTAACAGTACAGTCAAATATAAAGTTGTAAATACCTTAAATGCTGTTGCTTTTCAGAAATAACATATCTTGTAGGATAAGATTGGGTTTATGGAAGCAATGACATTGAAACAGACCTTGCAAAGTACTGATAGTGACAGTTAATTACTGAGCACCGGTTGTCTACCTAACTCTGTATACATTTTCTCAATTTGTTCTTCAAATCCTATGAAGTAGTTTCTATTATTATCCCTGTTAAATAAGTGAAGGAAAGGGAGATTAACCCCTAATAGGGGTTGAACTAGGATTTGAAGTCAAAGTATGCATGCCTCTGAACTCTGTGTTTGAATTTTCCATATTACACTTTGTCTTGGTGGAATTAAATATACAGAGAAGAGGGCAGAAGAAAATATTTGAAATGGGAGTAGCAGCCTGAGTGGACAGAGGCTAGACAAGATAGGGGAATAGTAATTAGAGAGCAGTTGTATTTGTTGGAACTATTGGTAGATGGAAGATGAGAAATAAATTTGGAAACATTGCTGGAGGTCAGAGAGTGAAAAATTCTGAATGCCAGACTCAGATGCTACCTCAGGTGATAGAAAGTATTACTGGTAATTAGTGTTTAATGAAAACTCAGTAAGACTATAAGATGCTAGAGACAAGAGATTCATCACAAATTAGGACTCTAATCCTGAAATCTACAACAAGGATCTAAACTACAGAGTTGGATGGAGGAGACCAGGGTGTAGGATGAACCAGCAAAGAACAAAGAAGAGACGATGTTACCTAACGAGTAGACCCAAGTTCCTCAGGCAGAGAAGCTGGTTTAACACAGAACAGCATGATTTTAGACATATTGCTGGGGACACATAGTTGGATATTTCCAGGAGGTGTTTGGGAGGTTTTCTTGGTAGACCCTAACTACCTACCTGATGAGAAGACCCTAACTACCTACCTGATGAGAAGAAAAAGAATGATGTACCAAATATTATGAGTGAATAAAGATGAGTCAGAAATAAAATCAGCATATTTCTTGTTCTAGGAGAGACTGTGTTTTACTAGCATAATCCTTTAAGTAATATTAACTCCGTTTTAAAGGTAAAGAAATGGCTTAAAAGAAGTTATAATTTTTCTAAAGTTGAAAGTATAGCCAATATGCGAATTTAAGTCTGCTTCACAGAGGGGCCTCACATTATTAATGTTTGAATTTATTATTTAGTTATTGTTTATTTATTTATTACTCAATCTCCAGGAAAAATTACTATGTAGAAAAAAAAAACAAACGGCAGTCTCATAAGATTCTGTGTACGCCTCTGTTAAAAAGAAAAGCTCATAAAATAGTGCTGCATAATTTCTGTGACTCCATATAAAAAAGAATCTGGAAAAGCACACAGTAAATTGGTAACAGTGGTTACATCTGGGAAAGGAATCAAGATTGGCTGAGAGGTTAAAGAAAATTTATGTGTAATGTTTTAATTATTTACTTGGAGGATAAATTCATGTATTATTTGTGTAATTAAAATTTAATTTAAAAATGAATATTTCTGCTCACAAAATGGTTTCCCATACAGACATACTTATGCTGTAAGGAGTTTGAATTAAGTAAATGAGGAAGTAGGATGAGTTTATGGAAATTATTTAGAACAATTTTTGTTCTCACAAAATCATATCTTCCCAAGAAAGTTACACAATCTTCCATTAGCAATTCCATGAGACTCAGCAGGGGAGGAAGACTTCATTTTTCTGTTGTATGTGTCAGGCTCTAGGTGGTAGTCTGAGGGGATGTTCTCAGGTAAGAGTATGGATGCAGTTTGTTCGTTCTTATTTGGAATTACTAGAGGTCAACTGAGTTCTTTGGTAAGCGGGCTCAGAGATGAGTTTGGGGTTCTCTTAATTGGACTTTCCCACTAGGGGTCTTCTTTAACTACCTTGAGCCCCGTTGATACCCCCCAGTGAATCAAAACTCCATTTGTAATTAGGTCCTATCAGGTATTCTTATTTAGGTCCTACAGGTTTTCAAATACTATGCTACTTTCATTACTGTATTTCCTCTTAACTTCCTCATTAACTTTCCTCATTCTTCAAGTCTCAGTTTAACTTTTCCACCAAAAGATTAGACTGAGTGGTTCTTGTGTGTCCCCATAGCACTCTACTTCTAAACCACTGCACTTTCTTCTCTCATCTGAGGCAGTTTTCCACCTTGGCAGGACATCAAAATCTCAATTAAGCTTTAAAAAACATAAATGTCTGGGCACCACTTCAGACATATTACATCTGAATCTTTAGGATTGTATGTAGGTCTTTTTGTATATAATACCCAACATATAATGGCAATGAATATTTCTTGATATTTACAAGTGAACTGAGAAGAGGGGCTTTGGTTCTCTGCAGCTATTTGTTTTACTAATACTACAGATCTCTCTCTTTTTTTTTTTTAACCATCAACAGTAATTCTGACCTTACTGGAGTCACCAGTATAATGTCTTAAAAATAAAGTACAATTTGGCTTCCTTAATCTAATGAATTTTTTTGACATCAAAATTTACTTTCTGGGCCCCAGAAATTGACAATGGGGCATCTCAAATGACGCCCTAAGAAGTAAATATTCATGATAGCTTATGCAAAGCAGTCACTCATTACAATACTTTTCACTGTTCATTCTAGTTCAGCCTCTTTTCATCAACATACCAACTCATATTGGTAATAGCAGGAAGATGAGGTATTTCCTGGATAGGGAATAAAGTAAAATATTCATGTTTGCCCTCTGTAATCTTATTCCAGATCTCAGACTCTTCAAAGGCAGCACCAACCAACCAGCAAGAAAATAAGTATTGCTGGGCTCAGATATTCCTAAAGCTCAGTGCCCGGGATATTGCTCAAAATCTTGTGGGTGCTCCCATACTGAGCATCTACAATTCAAAGAGAAGCAGAAGAGTCTAAGCATTTTGGAATATGGAAAACATGGTATGGCATTTACTTCATAAACTGCTATCAGGATTAAATGAGTTAGTATACACCATAAGAACTCAGAAGATTGTCAGCACATTGAAAATGCTTTAAAAATATTAGCTACTTTTTCACTCTCGGAGATTAAGCATTCCTCCATTTTACATAGATATTGCAGAAAATATGGAAAAGATAAAGGATAAACTAACCACAGATATAATAAAATTTTTCTAAAGATAAAATGAGGTACAAAATGTCATTGCATACATTGAAGAATTTGAAAATACAATTTCTAAAGAGGCTGTCAATAAAACAGATATATCATTTGCACTGGCCCCTTAATACGTCCCAAGAAGTTCTTTGTAATGTTCTATTCATCTTCTTAAAAGGTCTACTTTAGATTATCGAAATTTAGGTTTCATAAAAACTGGATTCTAAGTCAAAATGAAAAACACTGTTTACAAAGAGAAAAAAGAATAGGAATTCAAGCCAAATTGGTGAGGTAGATATATAAAATATCCATTGACTGATGACTGTTGTTTTTTAAGCTGGAACTCAGAAAACAACACAATTTCATTTCCTATGCCCTTTTATGAAACTCTTCTGACAATTTCTTAAAGCAATCAGTTTGCCCCACGTATGGACATATTAACATATTTTCCCCCTTAATTGCCATAATCTTAAAACATAAGGAAGAGTTAATTAACTATCCTGATGGGGGAAGAAAAGTTAATAGCAATGTTAATGAATGTAACCTTAGCAAGATTTGTAATAATCTTGAAAGGGTGGTGAAGTCACTTCTTTCTCCACTTGACTCGTCTCACCTTCTGTGAATAGACCTAAGTGCTGATTGCAAGTGATTAATTACCTCCTACAAGGCTTGTTTCCAGCTCATCTTCTTATCCTCAAATCAACTGCAGTCTAAAGAATATAGTGAGAATTCTAACTATAAAAAGATAAAATGACCTTTTATAGAACATATAGTCCGTATAAGAGAGGCTATGATAAATACCATCTGGCTAGAACTTTTGTGTCAGTTCAGGGAGAGGAGGCAAACGTGTTGTGTTAGGCTGGCCTTGGAAATTTCATCTAAAATGACATAGGATGTGCTGAGTGCCATGAATGAGACATTCATCCTACTGCAAGGCAGTGGATTTTCACCTAGAGTCACTCTCAAGATTGGAGTGGTATCACTGAGCTGAGTATTCAGTTAGAATTTGGGGAGTTCCATCCAGTAGAAGGACCTTGTTGAACACCCTAGACATTCAGTAGAAAACCTAGAAAGGCCAGATTCCAGAGGTCAGACTAATTTAGCCCAGAGTGAATGATACTCTAGAACCACTCTGACATATTATAAAAGTACGACTTAAAAGGTTCAAGCAGGCTTCGAGTAAATGCATTGTGTGTTGGAACAAACTACTGTATTCTACTGAAGAAATCAACAAAATCCAGACACACAAAAATATAGCATCCATGATGCAACTAAAATATATGAAATGTGAGGAAGCAGAAAAATATGTTCTAGAAGAATAATCACTGAATAGAAACCTGTCCCCAAATCGTAGCTATGATAAGATTATCGGATAAGAACCTTGAAGCAGTTATAAGTATATGTTCAGTCATTAAAGGAAAAATATATTTCTGTAATTAAGAGAAATAATTAAAATATAGGGAAGGAAGCTATGAAGAGGATCCTAATGGGACTTATAGAGCTGAAAACTCTAATATCTGAAATAAAAAGATACTGAATAAGATCACCAACAGTTTAGTCACTGCAGAGAAAAATGTTAATTAACAGAAAAGGAAAAAAAACCCTTTATAAAATGAAGCCAAATGAAGAAAAACTGAAAAGAAATGGAGATTCAGTGTCTTGTTACACTATACCTGACCTCATATAAGCAGTCCTATGTAGCTATAATTTGGAGTCACAATTGAAGTGGTGGGGGCAGATACTGGGGAAGAAAAAATATCTTTGAAGATATCATGAGATGAAAAATTTCCAAATTTCATAAAAGATGTATAGTAAATACTTGTGAACCTCCCAAACGTGCAAGAAGGATGAACGCAAATGCAACCATCAAGGCACATTATGATTAACGTGAAGATAAAAATTGATGAAAAGAAATATTAAAAGCATTCAGATAGGTACACCCTGGTAGAGTGGTGGTTTAGCCAGCCGCCTTCAACAATCGCAATCCACGTGCATCCCAAGGTCCCTGCTTCACATCCAGGGACTGGGGAGGAGCAGCCAAGATGAACGGCTAAATCAAATAAATAAAGTGCTCCTTCCTCCTATCTCTTCCTTCCTGGCTGCCTGCCTCTGCTTGCTTTCATTCCTACCTACACCTTTCTTTTAGAATAAATAAATAAAATAGCATTTAGGCAAAAAAGAGCACATTACATACAGGAAAATAGTAATAAGGACAACTTGACAACTTGAAGTCCTGAAAAAATGATGGCTTAGAATTTTATATAGAGTAAAATATTCTTTAAATATAAAAGCTCATAAAAGACATTTCAGTGAAAGTCCAAAAAATTTGCCACCATTAGATCTATACTACATACAGTATTAAAGAAATTCTTCAGGTTGAAGAAGTACCAGATGGAAACTAGGATCTGTATTAAGGAAAGAGGAGTTATGAAAATAGTAGGTAGCGGTATAAATTAAAAACATTTTTCTGTTATTTTGATTTTTTTAAAAGATATTTGACTATTGGAGAATTATGATAAAAATGTACTTGTGCATTCTTATAACAGAAAGGGTTGAAAATAGAAGCATATTTTATGTTAAGTTATAACTGAAGTGGTAGAATGTTAATCGAAGTTGTATAATGGTATTGGAAGGTAGAATGTGATAAATTGAAAATATTTTAAACTCTATAGAAACCGTAACAACTTTTAACTAAGAAAACATACAAAAGCAAGGATTACTGCTAAATATTTCTTAATTGGTATAAAGAAAATGAGGAAAGAAGGGAAATAAGTGATAAGGAACTGTCAGGACAAAGCAACTTCAGAATATTAGACTTAAAATCTACTAAAGCACTATTTTACATATAAATAAATTATAATTTCAACTATAAAGCAGGGATTCCGAGGCTGGATAAAAAACAAAATGACTATATGCTGTATATAAGAGATACACATTAAGTATAAATATACAAATTAAAATTCAAATGATAAGAGAAAAGTTATACTTTGAAAATATGAAAAATAGGAAATCAGGAATGACTATTAATATATGAAATATTCCTCAGGATAAGGATTCAAGATACATTTTATAATGGTAAAAGGCTAATTTATTAAGTTACAACAACTGAAAATTTGTTTGGATCTAATAACAAACCCATAAAGCAAGAATGATGGAAATGAAAGTAGAAGTAGACAATTCCACAATTATATTTGTAGATGTCAATATTTACCTCCTAGTAAGTGATGTAGTAAGGAAACAGAGGATTTGAATAGCACTATAAACCCACTCAACCAAATTGATATTTGTGAAACACCATCCCCAACAACTGTAGAATACATATTATTTTAAAGCTCACAGAGAACATTCACCAAGAAAGATTATATGCTGAGTCATTAAACAAGTTGAGATAGATTTAAAATAATTAAAGTAATTCAGAGTATGTTAGCTAACCACAACACGGTGAACTTGAAAATTTAGTTAAAGAATGTATCTGGAAGTTCTCCAGAAATTGGAAATAAAAACCACATTTGTAAATAACTCATTGGTCAAAGAAGCAATAAAAAGGAAAATTATAAAATATTTTTAACCAAATCAAAGTTAAAATACAATTTATCAGAAGATACGGGTTGCAGTTAACACAATTTCTGAGGTAGACCTATAGCTCTAAATACTTTTATTATAAAGGAGGAAATATTACAAATTAAATATAAACATGTTCTCCTTAAAAACTTACAATGATAAAGCAAAAAAGTCATCAATAAAACAGAAAGCAATTAATGGGCAAAATCAGTGAGAATAAGGTTGGTTTTTTGAAAAGATTAATAAAATTGATAAACTTGTAACTAGACTGGTGAAGAAAATTTGAATAAAACCACTCTTTATGAATATCATGAATAATTACGGGACACCAGGACATTAAACAGTACAAATGAGGTAGACAAAGTTCTTGAAAATCACAAATTTCTAAAACTGACACAAAAAGAAATAGAAATTCTCAGTAACCCTATTTATTAAATTATTGAATTTATAATTCAAAATTTTCCCATAAAGAAAAATTTAAATCTAGGTTTTTTTAATTAATATTTGAAGAAAAAAATAATGTATTTTATACAAATTCATTTTAAGAGGGTACTATAACATTGATATACAAAGCAGTTAATATTATAAGAAAATGGCAAAGAAATGCAAATATATTTTGTATAGATGCAAAAACTTTTAGTTATACATTAGTAAGCTGACTCAAGCAATTCTTGAAAAGGTAATGCACAATATTCAAATGGGGTTTATCCCAACAATTCAAGATTGGTTTAACATTTGAAAATGAACTGATGTGATTTGACACATTAATAAAATAATGAGAAATCTTATGCTTGTTTCAATAGATGCAGAGAAAGAATTTGACAAAATCAACATCTATTCATGCTGAATAATTTCAGCAAATTAATTATTAAGGGCTGTTCCTCATCTTCATAAAGGACATCTGCCAAAATGATCTTAAGAGTTGAAAGTCTCAGCTTTCCTCCCTGTTATCGAGAATAATTGTGTCTTCTTTCATATGTTCTAAAAGTGAATTTAGAAAATTATCAAGATGTAAGATCTATATACAATCATAAAATATATTTGTCTATACTATTATGAATGATTGGAAAGTGAAAAAATATCTAAGTTATTTCAAAAAATAAACATTATTTAATGATAAATTTAAAGAAATATTTTAAAAACGCTATACTGAAAATTATAGTACATTTTTGAAAAAAATTAAGGAATAATTTAATAAATAGAAAGAGACCAGTACATGGATTGAATGCTTCAATATTGATATGATGTATATTATCCCCAAACTGATATAAATTCCAACAGGCTATGTTTTCTTTGACAGACATTGACAAGTTCATTTGTTGAAAAATAAGGTATAAGTTTCCTAATTTCAATACTTGCAGTAAAGTTACAGTAATGAAGAGCATGCGTTACTGAAATGAGGACAGATCATTGAAACAGACAAGAGAAACAAAAATAGATCTAACTTACATGACTAAATGGATTTCAGTCAAGTTGCCCAAGAAATTGATTAAGAAAGCTCTTTAGAACAAATAATACCAGTATAAATGGCTATTTATAAGAGAAAAGGTGTTTCTTAATCCATACATTTTGCCATACTCAAAATTTAATCCTATATGGATCATCAATTTAAATGGAAAGGTTAAAATTATAAAGCTCCTGGGAGAAGATATAGAAAATACTTTGTGAACTTAGGGTTTGCAAAGGTTTCTTAAACAGGAAACCCCATAACAGAAACCACAAAAGAAAAAAATCCCCACAAAAACAGATTAACAAAAGGACTTCAGCAAAATTAAAGTCTGTTCATCAGAATGAATAGACATGGTGCACCTTGGTGACTTAGAGGTAAAGTCTCGTTGGCTAGTCCACCTACACCTCCAAGGATGTGATCTGGGACCAGGAAGAACAACCAAGATGAAAAACTACATAAAATAAATAAAACACGTCTTCCTCTCTCTTCCTACCTGCCTGCCTGCCTACTCACTTACATTCCTACCTGCACCTTACCTTTAAAAAAAAGAAAAGAAAATCCACAGACCGTGGAATATTTTCATGCATACTTGACAAAATGCTTGTACTCATAAACACAGTTAATAATGAAGAAATAAGTAACCAAATTAAGATATGTATGAAGGACAGATAATGCACAAAGGAAGTTTTCAAATAGCTAAGAAGTATATGAAAATGCATTCAACAACATAAAGAAAATGCAGATGAGTCATTAGGAAAATTCAGCTAAGAAGAACAATGAGATATTCCTCTTGAATGCTTAATGGCTAAGCTTAAATGACTAAAACTAAAAAGAGGAACTGTTAAATTTTGTTGAGAATGCAGAGCAACTGGATCTCTTACACATTGCTAATGAGACTGTTACAGTCACTTTGTAAATCAATATGACAATTTATCATGAAAATAAATAAACATGTGGCTATGACCCATCAATTCCACTTTTAGGTATTTACCCAAGAAAAATGAAAAAACTATGTATGTATATGCACTATAAGTTTGTATATAAAAATATTTTGTTTAATAATCTTAATAGCAGCCATATTTATAAAACAACCAACTATAAACAATCCATGTGTCCATCAACAGAAAAAAGAAGGAAAACATTGTGATAGATCTATAGAATTATTATTCATAATAAAAAGGAACAAACTACTGAAACAAAACAACATGGAGGAACCTCAATGTACTGAGTAAAACAAGTGTGACATGAACAGTACTTAGTATATGATTCCACTTAAACGAAGTTAGAGAACAAGTAAAACTTATCAAAGCTTTCCCAAGTACATGCAGGATGCCAGGTGTCTTTCCCACCCATTTTTATGATGACTGAATCACACATATAGTTAGGGGAGATCTCTATTGAGTTCATGGCTTACTTTCATAATCATTCTACGCCAGTTTCTTTCCTCATTTGATACTGATGATTTTTCCTTCTCTAATCATGGTGATTTCAATTTCTTTCCCTCCTTACTCTATAGGCCCTTATTCTATTGTCTTTTTATATATTGTTTTAATGAGGTAAATAACACTTTCTTTTTTCTGTATATTTTTAAAATTTACATAAGATTATGCCATAATTGTATTTCAAAATTGATACTGTATTTATATAGTATTAATACTATGTTGCATAGTATTCCTTAATATTATATTAATTACTCCTATAATTTTTCAAATTTTCATTTCATTCAAATTGCCTTTAACCCTCTGCTCCTATAAACACTATTATAAGGCATGTACTTGGATGTGCCTCATGTTGATCTATACTCAGGAGTAGGTCATAGAATTTATTCATGCTTATTTTCATCAGGCATTACCAGAATGACTGTAGCAATTTGCATTTTCACCAGCAATGTACAATTGTCCTATGTTCCTTCAGCTGTACAAACACTTGGTATTATCAACTTTCCTAATGTTTTTACATTTCTTAATTTTTTTACATTCTAATAGTTGTAGACATTTTATGTAACATTTTTTCCCTCATTATAGTGATTTTGAGCCTTTTTTTGTACGTTTGGTAGTTACTAGGACTACCCTTGCATCCAATTACTGATGAATATGTTTTATTTATCTTAAAAGCTGTTTTACTCTTTTCCTCTCTTTATTTGTTGTTGGCTTACAGTATTTCCTTCTATATTCCAGTTGTTAGTTTTTATCATTTTTGTTAGAATAAAAATCTATCATTTTGATTTTTTTTACTTGGAAAATGCTATAAATGACTTCATTTTATAGTTAAGTTCAAATTTGGGTGGGATTTATTTAAGAGGTCTTTCTAAACCCTAAAGTCATAAAGATATTTATTTTTTTCCTTTTAACTTTGTAGTTTTCCTTTCATATTTAGGGTGTAGCATCCTCCTCCTCTCCGCCTCCCTCCCTTCCTTCTCTCCTTTGTCTCATTTTCCTTCCACCCTCTTTCTATCCATCTCTGTTTTCTCTTGGAATTTCTGTATTTAATACCAACACAAATAAATTCAATTCAGAAGCATATGAATGACATTTTCTTCTTGAAAACCATTAATTAACATGAAAATGTGGCATCCCAAATCGAGTATAATTTTGAAAAAATGTTTAAAGTTGCCAATTTCTATATGTATGAAATCAGCTTGCTAGAGAACTAATTATATTTTCTATTAAACATAACAATAAATATCATTATATCATTCAAGCATAATTACAGTGTAGTTGTACTTAATACAATTAAATATAGTTTCAGATGGAGTTGACAGCAGAGTCCATTACTTCATTATCTGGGCAGAAGTTCTGTGTAGTTAGGGCTCTGTGGTTAAGTGGGTTGTAGAAGGAACCGTCATTACTTCATAGAAACATTGCACATTGCATTCCACACGTAGATTGGAGGCTTTCCCCCGCCCTTTCATTTTTACCTCTTCTGAAAACGGGCAACTAGTGGAAGGATCATATTCTATTCTGAGGATCATGGATCAGTATGAGACCTGATTCTTTATTAGTACTATCATCTGACATATCAGCTTGGGCGTTGTCTCTCTCTCACTCTCGGTTCAACACAGTGCTTAGCTACTATGGTGTGGTACATACCATGAAGTCAGTGAATTTGCTTAACAACATGTTAACAAAAAGATCCATTCATGACTTTATTTCTTAATGAATCTTAGCAAACACAATTATCAGCAAACAAGTCCTGGTTTTAGTGATGAAAGAATACATTCTCAAGCTGAATAATAGTGACTATAAAATATTCTGCAGTTTAATATTATTCCTACCTTTTGCTTTTCCTGAATCGTGGAAAAGCATGTATTGTGTTTATCAAGTCTTTAAGCAAAATTTCAACAGTCAAAAATAAGGCCTCAGTGTCATCCTTCCACGAACAGATTGGAGAAGACAAATAAAAAAAGAATGACTTTTTCCCTGAAATTGTCTTTTCATTTTTTACCTAGAGAGAAGACATCTTTTAAATGACTTTGGATATATGTGAATGACCGTGTATTAGATCTTCAGATGCGTCATTTTTAACTCCCCGAAGTGGGATTTGGGTAAGAGTAAGCAATTTGATAGAATTCTCCTACATTCCCATCCCACATGCTGAACTTCAGACCGGGGCTGTCTTTCTGACGCTTTTCTGAGGCCTTAAACAACTGATGATCGGAGAGATGATGAAAAGCAGCAACAGTGCAGACAAAGACTTTGGGCTTCCAGTATTGATTGGCTGCTTTCAGTGTCCCCTTTCAATTTTACCATCTTTCAGGTGTTTTGTTTGATCTTTGATACAGCTTTTCAGAGATGTAATAGCCTTTCAGTAACCGGTGTAAGAAAAGGAACACGGCCAGGGTTGACTGTGTGTGCTGACTGGACTCAGAGTCACATCAGACCTTCTGTCTTACTTAGCACTTTAACCCTTTGTGGTAATAATACTATGATCTCTGCAAATCAAACTAACATAATCAGTTCTTCACCCTGTTAAAGAAAAAGGGGAATGGATTTTTTTTAAAGAAAGTTGTGGGCAGGAATGAAGGCAAGTAGGCAGGCAGACAGAAAGAGAAAGGAGGAAGAGGCATTTATTTATTTTATTTAGTTGTTCATCTTGATTGTCATCGCCCCCCGCCCCCCTACCCCGCCAACAGGTCTTAAACCTGGGTTTTTGGGGTGTATATGGACTTCGTCCTGTGACCTTATATGTTAGGATATCAGGGCACACCAGATTTTCTCTTTTGTAGCGTATGATGACAGAGTCAAATTTTTGTGGACTCTGATATTTGCGGGGAGAGGGAAACCCTAAGAGAATCCAGAGGAATTCACTGTATGGTAATTCAGAAAAAGTTGCCATTTTAGTGCTTTAACATTATGTTGGTGTTCCAGGGTTTTTAATCTAGGTTTTGGTTAGCCACACTGATACTTGATTTTTCTTCCCAGTCCTCATGGATATGACAATCTAGCTTTCTAACATCTTTGTCAGCATTTTATTTCCATCATAAGCACCCAGAATGCCAAAGAAGCGATGTCAACTAACATTTTCTCTTTCTTGTCTCCTTCGGGAAATGAAACAACTACTTTGACAGATTCTGGTAATAGTTTTTCATATGCCTTTATTTATTCTAGATGTTGAGGTTTGAGGATTTTTCTGATGTACCCGATTGGACAAATCCATATGGTAACAGTATACATTGAGACATGATATATTTGCATACAATATATGTTAAGTAACAGTCTTTCGTTGGTGATAATTCCATGTGGTATTTCAGTAGCATCAGGCCCATACACATAGAACAGAGACCTACAATCTCTGATTTGTGCAGAAAAACACAAGACTATCTTAAAATGGAAAGAAGCATTATTGAGGTCTGGAATCAAGTAAAAGCCATCTGTACAGAGAAGATATTGTTGGGAGAAAGGAGACAGGTTTTCTTTTAGTGACGGTGCTGCTGCAGTTCTTATTTTCATATAAAACAGGTGCTTGGGTTCAATGAGTACAGCAATATAAGGGTAATCGACGTCTTCAAGAATGCAATTAATAACAGTGCCGAGTATGGAGAAAACTTATTAAAACTCAAGAACATGAAGGAGATTAAAATGCAGCTCTAAAACAGGCTAATAATCCTGTTTGAGAAAGTCACTATTGTAGAGGACAGAAATAAACAGTGTGAATGTGTGCAGGGACCTGAACGTCCTCCCTAAAATGAGTTAAGTTCTCTTTTTCTTCTCAGAAGCTTTTTTTGATGGATTTTCAACTACTTGGATTCACATACGTGAACATATGCTAATGAATATGTGTTGGGATCTAGAATCTACACACATTACTGCTTAGATATGTGAGAATATTTAATTTTCTAACGTGAATCAAATGTTTCTTATGAACCCCATTTCACTGGGTGGACAAGTACATGTGTTTCTAGGTGCTTAAGGGTTGGGAACGCTGTAAAACGACTAGGTAGCTGGGTAGGGGAGATTGGAAAATTATCAGTTAGTGACGGTATTTCAGTCTCTTCCAGATTAAACACTCCCTCTTGGATTTCTGATTATGTTGCCTGTAGTCGTTCCTTTAAATTTCCTTTCCCTCCTCCTGCTTTTTACCAAATTGGTATCTGGGAAGCAAAAGGAAGTGTACGTTACTCTATGTATTGAAGTAGTCATACCATGAGTTCTTACTGTTCATTCTCCTTTTGACATTACCGGCCCTTTTGAGATGATGATGGTTCAGGCTGATGGAATCCATGGTTGCAGCCATTTGTCTCTGTTTATAATGACTCTGTTCACCATGGACTGTTTGTTCCAGGCTCAGGCCTTTGATATTTTGCTGCCTGTTTAGCACCTCTGTGTCTCTTCTTTGGGATACCTGGCCATTTCTAGATCACCTGCATGTTATGCCTGGGATACGACATTCAAGGGCACAACCACCAACCTCATTGCTCAGCATAGTAGGACTGTCCCCCATGAGCTGCGTCTCGCAGTATATCGAGCCTGGTTGGGGTTTCTCTGAGAAACATACAGTCTCCCCATGCTGAACTGCTGAGTCCTGTTACCATCCCTCCAGTGCTATGGATCTCAGATCTATGACTGTCTAGGCACTTCTAGTCCTCTCTCTCAGTGGTTCCATTCTACTAAGATCTAGCTCTTCCCACACCCCATAGGACCAATGGAGATTGTTTTTTACCTTATCTCTGTCTGGTAAGGATCTCTATGTGTGTGTATATATGTATACACACATATAATATATATGCATATATATGTATATATATTGCAGAACAAGAAATAAGGATCGAGAGTCCTGTCAGAAATAAGGCAGGAAAATAAATAATTATCCACTCAATATAGGCATCTTTCCCACAATATGCCTGGTAGACGGTCATTCAGATTTTATCTGCATCTCTCTAGTAACCGTCACTTGCTCCATGGCTCAGTTCATTCCACAGTTAGATATTTACATTTATTCTCATGCCTCATGTGACATTAAAGGACTTGAGATAAAGCCTTTAACTAATTCTTTTTTGCATTATCCACAGGCCCAAAATAGTGCATTATACATGGAAGTTCTCAGTAACTGCTGAAATAATGAATGAATCTCTTGAGGTGTATCCTTCCACTATAATTCTTATCTTTTAATCCTGGTTCTGTTCGTCAGTGCTACAGTTTGACAATCTTTCAGATACCTATAGGCAGTTATGATATTTTTACTTAAGCATTTTTTGGGGGGCAGATCGAGTATTTCTATATCCTTCAGTTGGCCTGCAAAATAATTTTCAAATTATTTTGGTCCCTTTAATTTGAATCTTTTTAAAAAGAAAAGCAGAACAGAGCTCTTGATTGTATCAAGTGACATGATCTACCAGCAGAAATAACAGGGAGGTTGAAAGAGAAGAAAAACTGTATAAACATATATATGTATATATTTATAAAAGAAATAGACTTGAAAAAATAATTTTGCTAGTAAGCAAAGAAGGGCATGAAATAAATGGGGAGTCTAGAATGCATTTTTGAAGATTAATAAAGCATTTGATATAGCCTCTCATGGGATTTTACTTGCAAATTTGAATGAAACTGGATTAGTCAAAAGCAATTTCATTGTCTCAAAAAATCAACTTAGAAGACTTTACAAAGGGTCATGAGAAATAGCTGGGATTTAGGATTAAGGCAATATCTGGAAACCACTGAGTAGAGTTTACGAGAAGGTTGAGAAAGTTCTGTGGATGGTTAATGTTTGGAAGAAATAAGGGCAAGTGGATGCAGAGGAAAACTGCTTTTTAAAGGTTCAGAGCAAAGACTGAGGAGAAGCAGAAAGGATGCTAAGAAGACATAATAAAAGTAGATGGCCATAAATTCAATTGCACAAAATAACACTTTAAACTTCCTCAAGATTCTACCAGAATCAGGATTCAACACTGCAGTCTGATTTACATGCAGTTTAATGAAATGTCAGTGCAGTGAGGGGCATATGTATACGTGTCAGAATCTGGTTCAGGTCAACCAGAACCTACAAAGGGGTTCAAACCAGATATTTACTTTTGTTTCAACTCAAAAACTGATCTGATGCCTCTACTAATTGCAAAACATTTTATAAAAGTTAAAGTCAATAGTAAATTAAATAGAGCTTTCTTCATGACATCTTAACATGTTCTTCAGACTTTCGTAAAGTCTTTGCAGGCTTGATCTACTTTGACAATGTGGACCTAAAGCTCTGAATACTTCTTACAGTTCTTAATTTATAATACTTCCCAGTCTCAGTGTCAGAAGACACTTCTTTGTCTCTGCATGCACTATCGTACACTTGAAGTTTTCGCATTCCTGTCTCCGCCAGGTGCTGGCTTCCATTAAGCCATGTTATGGAGAGCTGTTTCTTTGCAATAGTTACAGACTTTTAAAGCTGGCTAAAATGTTGGGAAATATTTAGGCATTTAACTGGTTGGAAGATTCATGATGATCTTTGTTTGCGATGATCAGATAATGTATTGTTTGGATTAGGGCACAGTTTAGAGTTGAAAGGGGGTGCTGACACTGAAAGACTGAGGTATTTGAATAATAGGCATAAACTGAGTGGTACAGTAAACTGCCTTATGGATCCCTCTAGATGCTTTGGGGTTATACTAGCAGTCATTAAGTCCTTAATGCTTAGTGAAGAGAAGAACTTTTTTCTCCCTTTGGCTCTGCACTTCAACCAACGTATATACTATACACTATCTTCTAAATTTTGCAAGATTCTTTCATTTTCGAGCTCCCAAATATTTTTTTTTTCACATGCAACTGATCTTAACCTGAATATTTAATCCGCATTTCATATCAGACTGGAATTCCAGAAAACTTCCACTGGTGGGAGAAGGTGAAGAAATATAGCATTACTATGATATATGGCCAATGGATTAATGAGATGAAGGGTTGTGGAGTAGGGTATGTTCTGACAAGTAAGATGAAAGAACTATAGCTTAATCTCAGACTAGAGCTGAATTTTCTATGTAGTGACAGACACATGAGAGACTCTTCCTTTAGGAATTATATGTATCTGAACTTGAATAGTGTAAACACTTTAATTCAAATCATGTTGCAAAGCCTAAGGATAGCCAAACTAAGTATGTGTGTGTATGTATGTATGTATGTTGTATGCATGTGTGCATTTACACTGTAATTTCTGAGTGTCCTACCAAAAATTCTAACATTTTTGGTCATGAAAATCATGAAGACAATAATGCTGTGAACCATTAATTTGAGCATTTGGCTCTTTAGATTTAAATCAGTCAACAAAGTGAGCGTTGATGGCCAAAGCATGTTTGGAGATAGGGCAGACCATGATTTGGGGGCAGAGTTAAGACTAGACCATTAGAGACACAGACAAGATCTTGAGAGAGTTAAAAGTCTACCAGATGCCTTAGAGTTCCGTAGGGGACACAGTGATATTTGCTAATGTGTGAAGTGTATTGAGCATTAATTAAAGGGCCTGCTGTATGTACTTAGGCTAATGCAGATATCCCCACACTGCAGACAAGAACATATGCTGTGTGGGATCCATGGAGGGAGAGTCTGGGTCCATGGTTTCTGAAGACACAAAAGGACTGTCAGTCTGCTCAGGCAGCTGCCTGTGTATCATTGTCAGTATAGATATGACTCACTATTTCTTGGATTTTACGAAGCCCAGGAATTGATGAGAATAGTTAAATTTCTGGTTTGAAAGTTTCCTGCTTTCACATGATGTTTGAAATCTTTCCAGAACATTCATCCTTATTCCCTCTCTTCTTACCTTATAGCTAAGCTTGATTCAAGGAGTTAATTTCTACTGTCTTCATTTCCTCTTACAGCTTTAAATCTGATTTCTATCTTCACTGATTTTTGATAGGTTTTTAGTGGGCTTGTGCCATTATTTCTTTCTAGCTTAATCATTCCCTAGGCAGCCATGAGGGTGGAGTCTGGGCTGTCTTATTTGTTACCAGATTACCACCTATAATAATTCCTGGCTTACTGTGAACCCAGTATAAATACTAGTTGAATGAATAAATGAATAATCAAATGCTCATAACCAACCAGTAGTCCTTAATATTTTCGATATGGCATTTTTTTTCGGTCTCTTTCATTCTTACCACCCAGCTCTTAAATGGTATTTGTAATATTTGATTCTTTATCTTTTTTGTCTGATTTTTTTGTACTTTCTTTGGATGTCCTATCCTTGCATGGATAATGGTAGATGCCTCCAAATTGCTCTATCCAGCCAAGAGCAAAGAACTTTCTCTGTTGCATATTGGACAAGCTGTTAACTATCTTCTGAACATCTCTGCTTGAATCAGTGATCCTCCAGCTTATAGAGGGAAATATCCTATGGCAGAGAACTCCTCTTATACCTCAGACTTTTACATATTTCGATGAACTAAATACACCTCCCTGTACCATCCATTCTTTATAATGATTTTTCTTGGGATTATTTTGGGTAAGTTAAGTCCTTTGTCACTTTTTGTCAGCATAGTGCTCATATATTCCAGTTATTAAATATATAAGTTAGATTTAGATTTATGGGCAGTGCAAAAGAGAAAGCAGCATCTTGGAGAGCATAGAGGCTGCAAGCTTAGTGTGATGACGGAATAATACCTCTCACTCAATTCCCAGCAGTCTGCTAAGAACTTCTACATAAATACTCTTGAATCCTCACAAAAGCTCTGTGAAAGAAATATTGGGGGCGAAGTTAAAAGTAAATAGCTTGTACTTTTTTTGTGATTTGCAAATTAAGACATTAAAGACTCAGAAAGATTAACTATGTTATCCTGGGTCATACAGCTAGAATGTTCCAGTGCCATACAGGTTTTGATGGACTCAGGTCAAACCTTGGGCCTCTCTGTGTTTAATGAAGTCAGTGGTCTTGGCAAATTTTTTTTAGCATATTTGTTAGTACACACACACACACACACACACACACACACACACACACTCACACACACATCTCACCCCTGCTTGCACATTTTCTCTGAATCTCTGTTGCTTTTATGACCCTTCCTCTCCCTCCTGAGATCTTGGAATGACATAGAACAACTGTGATTCAGAATCGGAAACTTTCCCATTTCCAGAGTTTTGGGTTCATCACCCAGGTGGTAAGTGGGAAGCCCTGAGCGAGAATGCAAGCTCTGGTGGTGGCGAGTGAATAGTCTGTTAGGATATAATCTGGTTGTGCTTTTCTGCTATGCTGGCCTAGCTGGAAAGGGAGAGGCAGACAAGGAGTTAGAAAACTGAGAGATGGCAAGCAAGAAAGACCCAAATACAGGATTAAAAGAAAATGTTCTTGAGGACATGGGAAGACATATCACGCCCCCAGGTTTCTGTTCATGGAGGGAGCTGCTCTCATGCCGGAAGGGGGCCACTTCAGTGAGAAGAGGGAGTCAGAAGATAATGTTAGCACTGTGTTTGAGGTGAAAGTCATGGAGTGACTCAAAGCTTCCATATTCCTATTCCTTTGCACAGCTTCCTCTTAAAATTGACTCAGGCCATTTAGGAAGCTGGGAATTAAGAAAAGGAGCACAGCTCACAATAGCTAATCATGATTATTGTTGTTGTTAATAAGTGTTTTCTCTGTGACAGGCACTGTGCTAAACCATCTTACCGTATTTCATGGACCTTGCAACTCTTACGAAAGTATAGTTTCCCCTGTTTTAGAGCTGAGGAAACAGGCTGAGAGAGGCTGAATGCCCTCTGCAAAGAACAGGAACCTGGCATCACTGCAAGCGCTTAAACATGGCATCGCTGCAGCATTTCCCTGCTGTTTTCCGTGGAGTAGTTACTGATGTGGTCACTCACATGCTTTGTGAAATTTGGAAGGATCTACAGATGTTCTCCTGCCTTTTTTTTGGTTTCTTGCTGGAGCTGGTCCTCTTGGCAGTACTCAGGGTCGATGGCACCACACTCACAAGTTACCTTGCTCTCCCCGGCCGATTAATAGTCAGGATACATTATCAGAGCTAATAGGACTCAAATGAAGAAAACTGGTCAAGTGAAGCCCGCTAAATTGGTTTGTGTGCTTCCTCTGTCTCTTTTAATACCTGATGCTGGGGGTTTTCATCCTTGTCCAGCCGGCCTACAAGGGAAGGATTAGAGTGAATAACTCCCAAGGCACTGATAAGAGAGCAACCAGCTGCTTCAATGGCCCATTTGTTAGCATGACAGGAATTCAAATCTACCACAGGGGATCTTTTCTCTGAAAACACGCTTTGCTTCAGAAAAATGACCACCCCCTCCCAACCCCTGTCTCATTTCCTTCATGTAGTTTTTTTTCCTAACATTTCCTTCTGTCACCAGGAGTCTGTCACCCTCTTCCTAGTCTTAGGCTGATAGACTGTGATGAATTCCCTGTGAAGTACAAGGGGGCACACCTGTGAGGAACACTTGTCTCCTGAGAATTCAGGAGGGGAGCCACACAGCTGGCTCTCAGCCTGGTGTGATCTTGATTCTGGTCCGACTCCTCTGTGCCTTCTATTCCCCGCAAATGAGGATCACACACACACACACACACACACACACACACACACACACACACCCCTTGAGGGTAAACAGAAATGTTTGCGAATGATGCCTGGCACTGAGTTAAATGGAGATCTCCTGTTTGCTATTATTATTGTAAAGAGAGTCTACTCACACAGAAGGGAAAGGCCATATGGATAAGCCCTCTGTCGCCTCCTCTCTCTGCTTGGCTCCATCAATGTTACTGCAGCTCCACTCTGGCTAACAGACCTGATTTTATGTTTGAGCCACCCTAGCTACTGGGACACTGACGAACCAGCCATTGTTTTCCCATCAACCATCAGTCTGTGGGAAAGGCACCACCAAAGAGTGCTGGGTTGTTTGTGTCGGAACAAATGTGTCCCATGTGGAGAAGCCTCCGAAGAGCAGCTAAAAGGACAAGAGACCTTCTGGTATGTGGCGTGAAAAGCCAATCCTGAGATTTGGCTTTTCTTCTTGTAATGCAAGTATGTGACTAAAGCTTTGAAGCTAAGGCTATTACAGCTTTCCTAGCCGCTGTGTGCTCTTTTGGAAATATTATAGG
Source organism: Solenodon paradoxus (assembly GCA_004363575.1). Taxonomy (NCBI): domain Eukaryota; kingdom Metazoa; phylum Chordata; class Mammalia; order Eulipotyphla; family Solenodontidae; genus Solenodon; species Solenodon paradoxus. Next base: position 230,279 of record RJWH01001112.1, read on the forward strand.
CAGATTTATTACATGCGTGGGCCCAGCTGGGATCCTTCTCCCCAAATAAGCTGAGCCTGGAATGAAAATGGAGATACACTTATATAGTAGGTTTAGGAGACAAAAGGTGCAAATTAAGGTGGGAGTGACAAGCAGGAACTCAAGTTAGTTGTAAATTCTCCACATATACATGCATAAGATCCCCTTATAAAGAATTAGAGAAGTTTGTATCTTATCAGCTCAGTGGTTGTCATGGCTACTAAAGTGATGGGCAAGTCCCTCCTCCCTTTTCCACATTCCGATGATTTTCTTGATGGAGGAAAAATGACTGCATAGCAGTAGGAAAATGGCGACGGGAAAATGGCTGCCTGTCGATCTTTCTCCTACAAGGCAGCCACTTCAAAGAGAGCTCCGACAAAGACATTGCCGACCACAGGACTAGGAGTAGAACCATTTACTTGGCCCCCACCACCCAATGAGCCTCCTTTGTTTTACAGATTATGGTTGATTTAGAAAACTGACTATTTGGGGCCACTCATGGTTTTAGTTTTTTCCTTTTTTCCTCTTTGGTGGTTTCCTGTTCTTATGTTTTAAATTCACCAATAAAGAAGAAGTCTACGAAAACCTCTGCCCCCACCCTTGACCTTAATGAAAGCAGATCAAAGGCCTATGTGCACTTTCTCTGTTTTTACCTATGACCTCACTTTATGGCCCTAGGTGTGCTGTGTCATTTTATTTTTTCAAAGTTTCCTGATGGAGAATGCTGAAGGGCATCTTGCAATACAATCATAGTAAGAACGACAAGGACTAATCCAACACGAAACTTCCTGGGGTTTCTAAAATTGTATATATTTTCATACCTTGGGGGTTATAGATATGGAGAGAGAGGAAATAACAGAAATTTGAGAGAGGGAGAGAGAATATATGAATATATATTGGCAGAGCAAGAAAGGGATGTAGTATTATAGTGATCTGGGGCTGCTGGAGTTCAAGGGTGAACAGTTCAAGAAAGAATTCTTGAGATGGTAAAGAGATGCAGTTTTATAAGTTTATTAGAGAAAGTGGGGAGAGAAAGTGAGAACATAGGAGTAGAGCTCTCCTGGACAGAAAGGCCTTGGACAGAAAGACTGTGCTCCTAGCTGAGGGGTGGTCAGCTTTATATCCTTAGCGATAAATCGGAAGGGTTAAACAGCATCTGGTCTTGCTTCAGACTGTAAAATGTTCCATTCTTCAGGCTTGGCTAGAATGTGATGACTTTCAATTTTTTGTTTTCTTTTGTCTCCTGTCTCACCCATGACCTTTATTACTCTGGACGTCTTGGTTTAAAACACTCCTACATTTTCTAACATGTTCCCCCTATGTTAGTATGTATACACTGATATAGAGCAGTATTTCTCAAACTAAGGGATAAAGATGCATTCTTACAGTTTCTTTTTGAGACTTGTTTAATTTTTGTCTTCTTTTATTTGATAATTCCAAAGCAATATATGGACACACCTGTGTAATTCTCATTTGCATCTGTGATGCATCAAGTAGTACTTTTAAAATTTGTCACGTTCTAATGATAAAAAGCAGAAGAGTACCAGTATCATATGTTTGCTTCAAAGGAAGTCCCAGTGATGTTATGGCAATCTGTGCAGTGATTCAAATCAGTAAACATGATGGGAAGAATGAACAGTTCCATGGTATGTCATGTTAAAGACAAAACAACAACATGAAAAAAGTGCTGCCAGATTCAAAGGAACCAGCTCAGGAGAGCATTGTGAGCAGCTATTGTGAACCTTGATTTGTTTCATTGATTGCAAACACATTATGCGTCACTATGCGTCACATTAAAATGATATTGCTAGTTTGTCATTGAAATTTAATGTGTAAATTTATTTTTATTCTGAAGTTTATAAGAGAAATAAACATGAAGATATTTTGCCTAGTTTTATGTCTGTACCTATTCTGTTAGGTTCCCCCAAAAGTTGGGGTACCTTTCTGCTTTCCAGAAATGCTCTGAGTATCCAAAAGATTTATTGGAAGCTCACAGCTGGCTGATGCACTTAAGAAACACACCAGCCCTGGGGAAGGGGCTATTATTTGTTTTTTTTTTTTTTTTACAGGAGATTGAATTCTATGACTGAGAAGGGCCTAGAGTCCAAGGACATTATCAGGAAAGACTAAGGCCAGAGTTTGCTGAGAATCCTGTTCAAGTGTTAAATAATGAAGCTTTTAGATGGGGTTCTTTACAAAATGGTGTTGCTTATGCCTGTTTGGGAGCCCCTGTCCTAATGTATTCAAATGATATTGTTTTATTTAGCTAGCATGTAGATTGTCCTTATACTGAATCACATACTGTTCCAATGGCTTTATGATTTTAACTCACTTAGATATCTTAAATTACCCCACGAGGTTGGTATCCCATTTTCCTCTGATGAAAAAAATGGAGACAGAGAGGGACTCAAAGGTGCATGGTGGGCAGGCACTGGAGCTGAGCTTTGAACCCAGGCTTTCTGTAGCTAAAGCCCATGCCTTTAATCACTAGTTTACATGGTCTTTGAATTGTCTGAGTTTAATTTTTTATTTTAATGTAGTCTGTTCATCACTCAGGTTTCAAAAACCCTAGGAAGGTATTGCTAAAATGAGCTAAAATATTTATTATTGGCCCTTTGTGGTATTGTCCCTTTTCCCTGACCCCAGTGCAAAAGTTAGTCTCTCAGGAATTTTCCATGGTATTATGGAGACTATAGCTATGTCCTGTTATCGTGACCAAGGACAAGCAAGTATAGCCTCCCTACTCTGCAGCTGTGCATAACTGGTAAGTGTTGCCTTGAGCCAGCACCGGTGTTTGCAATACAGTGCCATTTTCTCTACCTTCGAGTGCCCAGTTGTCAGTCTTCTCGCCATCTGCAGGCTGTGCCATAACATCTTCAATTTTCTTTCATATGCATCTTCTTTCATTCTATATTCACTTTCCTTGAGCTATTTTTCTGTGCTTCATATGTTGAGTCTCTAACCCCTAAATATTACCGTTTTTGGAAATAGGGCTTTTAGGAGTTAAGGTTGAATAAAGTCATAAAGGTAGATTCCTAATTGGAGGGTTGGTGGCCTTATAAGAGGAGGAACAAAAGGAGATAGCTCTCTTCACATGCATACACAGAGGAAAGGCCATGTGAGGACTCCAGGACAAGGCAGTTATCTGCAAGCTAGGGAGAAAGCCCAACAAAAATAGAATTAGCTGACACCTTGGTCTCAGACTTCCTAGCCTTCAGAACTCTGAGAAGTAAATGTCTGTTGTTGAAGTCACCCAGTCTATGGCATTTTATTATAGCAGCCTGAGCAGAGACGGCCGATCATTTGCTATTACACAGAGGCTGTGGAGAGAAATGGAAACTGGAGACATTTTCACTATTTTCATATTCATTTCATATTCTGCTGGTATGGAAAGTGCTGGTTTAAAATCTGAAGCCTTTAGATTAGCTTCTGAGCATCAATATATTGTTTCAAGCTAATTGTTAAAAATCTCTGCTCAGCCATATTGCTTCCCATGCTGTTTTTAGAATGCACTGGGCATTCTAGCTTTAGGCATTTGCACTAGCGTTTCTCTTTGCCTAAAATGCCTTCTTTCTGGGGTTCACATGACTGACTCCTTTATCTCCTTGAGGTCTTCACAGTGATGTCATAATCTCATGACGTTTTCCTCATTTACTCAATTTAAAATCACAACACTTCACCCTGCATGCTTTCTATTTCTCTTTTCTTATTCAACTTTAATAGCTCTTGTCTCTATATAATGTACTCTGATTTCTCTTATTAATGCTGTCTAGTATCTATTTTCCCTTAGTAGAATTCATACTCCATCGTAGTGTGGATTTTTTTCTATTTGTCCGCTATTACAAACCTAGTACCTAGAGCCAGGGTCTAGGTGGTGAAGTAATGAATGAATAATGCATTGAGTTTCAGACTCATTTTCCCCCCATATGATTTCACAGGAAACTCTCATAATATAACTCTTTAGAGTAGATTTGTATTTATTATCATCTCAATGTTACCAGTGAGGAAACCAAGGTTTAGAGAAATCAAGAAATATATCTAAAATCCTATAGCTCACAAAAAGCAGGATCAGTTTTCAAACCCAGACAATCTATTTCTAGAACTAACATTTCTCTCAACACATTATACTACTCTCAGTCTGTGTTTTGGTTTGTTATTTTGCTAACTTATTGATTGCTTATTTATAGTTTGCTTAAATTAATTTAAATCAAATGCATTTATTCTTATTTTATTATTGGCTGATAAAGTAACTAGCTTTAATTTATTTATTTATTTATTTATTTATTTATTTTTGGCATTCTATCAACTGCATAGTGAAACTCACCTAGACAGGGTTATCCAAATATTAGTTTCCTTCCTTCTTCCCTTCTTCCTTCCTACCTGCCTTTCTGCCTGCCTTCCTGCCTTCCTCAGGCAGGCAGGAAGAGAGAGGAGGAAAGTGCTTATAATTTATTTATTCTTATCATTTTTTAAGGAAAGAGGTAGGCAGGAATAAAGGCAACTAGGCAGACAGAAAGAGAGTGGAGGTAGAAGCATTTTATTTTATTTCCATTTTAGTGGTTCACACTAGTTGTCTTTCCCCACACCCAGGATTTGAACCCAGGGGCATATGGCCTGATTCCTTCAGAGGCAATTGACCTAACTGCTATTCCAACAGGCTGCACCCATATCATTTATTTTTATTCTGCTGTTCATCTTAATGGTTTCCCCCTGGCCCTGGGTTGTGAACCCTGCTTCTTGGAATGTATGTGGACTGCACTCTTTGGGAGGCAGTAGACCAAGTTTCTACTCTACCAGGGCACTGCAAGCTTTCTTTTTTAAATATGCCAAGAATTTGTCAGACGAATGGAAAAAGAATATATGTATGTGTATATATATATATATATATATATATATATATATATATATGTATAGAATGGAATGCTACACAGCTCTTAGAAGATGTGAAATCCTGTCACTTGAATCCACATGGATGGAGTGGGATGGGGGATGGTAGGGTTAGTTGTGGCGGAGCCCACTGGACAATGTGAAGAACACTTGGTGATTTGGTGAGGACAGGGTGTGTGGACATACAGCTCAGCAATGGGAAACCTGCACGTATGGGGAAATACACAAATGATTTTATTTTAATTTGTAAAACAAAGTTATTGCAATGAAATACTAAAAAAGTTAAACAACAAAAAAAGTTCGAAGGGAGGTCTTTCAGGAAGAGCACAGTGACCAAGGAAGGCCTCGAGAATCCAGATGCTCATGGTTTACAGATCTGTCAGCTTTAGCATATTAGATGCTCAACTTGGGAGCAAGTAGCCATATATCTCAAAGGAAGAAGGAGAGAAAGCAATAGATAATGAGAGATACCTTTCCTGTTAAAATATGTTTATTTTAATAAGACAAACAACAGCTTTCTTGTGAGTGTTAAAAAAAGATATCCATATGCATTTCATTGTCTGCAATAACATCTATCCATGAGACCAAAATAAAGAGTAGAATGTCCATCTGGTATGGTATGGGGCAAAGAACATCAGCTCTAGGGGATTTGAGAATTCTGAGTTGAATTCTCTCCCTGCCACTTTACCAGTGTGTGCCCCTCGGCAACTTACTCATTATCTTCTTTACACCGTAACAGTCTTCCATGTAAAATAAGAGAAATGATAGTACTCATAAAAATTAAATGAGATAGTTCATATACACATCAGTACAGACTGTTGAGCAAAGCTGAGTACTTAATAGATACAAATTATGACTCAAATGACCCTAAAGGATTTGTTCCAATCACATCTGTTGATCATTCAGCACAAACCATGAACAGTTTAGACACTGGAGATACACAGCAACAGAACTGGCCAGGCCTACCCTCAAATCTCTCGGTTTGTTTGAATTACTGCTGTTAAGACTGACCATTACCTCTGTTAAATTCTAGATCCTCACTGGTAATAAATCAACGTACTTAAAGGAAGGATGTTTGTTTCCTGGGCCAGACTCCATAATACCAATTTGCTAGTGAATAAAGTATATGCATAAAGATTAGAAGTGTGGAGAACAATTGAAAAATAAAGGGTGTGGACACATCACTGTCTTCAGATAGCAGGAATTTGAAAATTTGAAGAAATTTTCACTTCCTGAGACTTGCTGTATACCAGGCTCCTTGCAGTGACCCTTCCCTTCCTCCCTATGATGTGGATATTATAATGACCCCATTTCTGAGAAATGTGGGGGCACAGACTCTTAGAGAGTTTTGGTATATATGCCTGAAAATACATGGGGAATATGTGGTAGAACTGGGGATCAAACCCCTGATTTCAGAGACTTTGTGAGCCTGCTCTACCATATTTCCTCCTCATCATGCAGCAAGAGGTTGAGGATATCAATATTTCTGGAGCTGGCAAAAGTTTAGATGTTTTTTAGTCAAATTCATCATGATGTAAAGGAGTAAGTGCGCCAAGAAATGCCAAGTGGCGTACCTAATAGTGCTGCATTATTTCATGGTAGAACCAGAATGCTAACCTGCGCTCCCTGGTTTCTGGTCAGGGCTGGTCCTTTGTGCAGCTCTGAGTGCTTGGCCTCTTGAATGAAGTTTGTCCCAAAGGAGGTACAGTTTATGGGCTGCCTGTAGGTTTACAGCATATATTCAATTCAGGTTTCCACTTGCATTATATTCCTTGTCTTACCAAAGCACAGGATTTGCCTAGAATTTAATAATTACATTTCTGTGGTCTCAGATAAAGCCCGTGAAAGCAAATGCAGGACTAATATGCCTCCTCTGACTGGATTGTCAGGTGATGATCATAATCCCAGAGCCTTCATTTCCCCATCCTGCTTTTATACTGAATACCCTTCGATATCTAATTTGATCAGCAGATGGATTAGGAGACTGCTGAACTGTGCTATTCCTTGTCGGGCAGGAAGATGACGGTGGACTCCAAGGTCACCAAGACAAATAACTTTATGAGACAGGCAGGTGACACAGATGAGTGATCTGGACTGTATGCAAGATACTAAGGTGTGGGGAAGGCTGTGCCATATTGTGTGTGTGTGTGTGTGTGTGTGTGTGTGTTTCATATCACACAACGGGAGAACCATTACTCAAGTCTTGCCTATTATTCCCACAGGAACACATGGCCCCTTTTGCCATGTTTTTGTTTTGTTTTGCTTTTAGTGTTTAAAGGACCACTGGAAAAGTAAAGATCCTGAGATGTAAATTTTACATGTGTTTTTTTCTAATTTTTAAAATGTTGTCAAACTATCTAATCTAGCTTGTAGGTTTCTGGCTTTTTAACTTGGATGTACATATTCAGTACTCTCATCTGCAAATGTCTGAATTTCTTTGCCCTCCCAGATAACAGTCTTTTCTGATAGGTTTATTTTTAAAAACACGTGTTTCTAAATATCTACCTCATTTGAGAATGAGCTCCTTGAAACTGGAGTTGCTTTGCAATTGTAAGTCTCTGCTCCATCATTAGTGATCAGTGATTAAAGCCAGAAAAGGGGGTGATTTTTCCTAAAAGATGAAGCAAATGTAACAAGTGTTCCTTGAACACCTTTCACCATAGCTAGGAGCTGTGTTAGTAGTGAAGAAACGCTATTTTCTCAACCCCGCCCTCATTGCTGCTAAGGAGAGGTTTCTAGTCTTTACAGTACTTACTTGTACATCCTCTGTTATTTAGCAGTTCAGTAATATCCACAGCTTTGGAGAAAAATACTGATTGACCTGAGTTCATTAAAGTTTATATATATATATATATATATATATATATATATATATATATAAGCATTCTTCTAGTTATAGTAGGAGCTGCAATACTGAGCTACTAGTAAGAGTGAGAGAGAGAAAGAATTTGGTCATAATGAAAAGATTTGCAGATGAAAGTGTGGCTACTGTCACACACACACACAGAGGATCTGGGGACTCAAACATTGTCAGCCATGTAACCAGACAATGCCGTCACTGCCAGTGCAAGACTCACACTCCAGATCTTAGCAATATCAGAGGGAAAGAGATCATCTTCTCTAATAGCAAATGGTGGAAAAGCCTCTCTGGGGGGTCTGACATGAACACTTCTGTTCACAACTGAAACCAGGATGGATCACCCAGGTACAAATGGGGAGGACGAGACAGGAAGTGCCAATCTACCTTGTGTCCTGAAAGAGAAGAAAAGGAAGATGTTTGCTGAACAGTGTTACTATCCACCACAAGCATGTTAGCTACTAGGATCCAGAATGCACGTGTAGGAGTTTGAGGATTGCTTTGAAATGACCAGCAGAACAGGAGGACCAAGATTTTGCATGAGTCAGCAGAATCATCAGGGCAGCCACCCATAAGCTCACTGTGAACAAAAAGCAGCACAGCATTAGTGAGTCCCATGAAAGACAGGGACTTGCTCAGTCTGCAGCACGGCAATTAAGGTAGGTTTGCCAAGAGCTAGTGAATCTCGGTTTTGGTGCCTTTATTTTAGATCGCATTACTTAAACCTCTGTGAACTTCAGTCCCTTCATGTAGGTAAAATGCAGTGTTAGGGCATATAAGGTAACGTATGCCAAAGAGATGAAGACCATAACGCTATTACAGGCATCATACTAGTTTCATTTTATTGTAAATTGACCTTTGCTTGATCTAAACATCTACCAAATATAGCAAACTTCAATACAAAATCTGCATAGAACTCCGCTTGTGACTTCTCTGGTTTTGAGACCCTGTTCCCTTTATAACAAATATTTAGACAACTTAAAAAAACCCAAAAGAATGATATCTGTAACTCACAGTAAATCTTCAACTAAATTATTCATGCTATTTGTTAGTAAGCAGCCCAGCCAGTCAGCCATGAAGTTCAAATTGGGAAATCAGTTTTCCTGCAAAATATGTCGTGTTATATGAAATCGTCTCGGAGAATCTGATGTTTGCCATGATGAATTGTTTTAGGGCATCACTCACATAAAGAGAGCCTTATAGAAGGGCTGACACAGAAGCAACCCTGAGCTGCAAGGAAGTTGGAAAGACGTGAAGAAATTGTTTGGGTACCTCTTTGGAAGGGTTTCCGAATACCGTCCTTCACAGTCATCACCCCCAGGATGAGTATGCCAGGCAATGAAAGAATTGATGCAAAACTGTGATCAAAGATATAAATGAAAAGTCATTCAAGTCTCAGATTCTAACAGTTTTAGCATTTTTAGAAATGCATCTGTCAGAAATGCATCTTCAAGGAAGTCATAATTCAAAACTCAGTAGAAAAAAATGAGCCATATCATAGTGTTTTAAACTAAATTTTAGCAGATACTATTGGTCCAACTTCTCTCCTCCTCTCTTTCCTTCTAGCAGAATAAGAAACTGTGTGCAGTCTCTGCCAGCTCCTCGTGCCCAGGGGTTTCAAACATGGTGGACTCCATCCCTAGCTGTGAGTGGTGGGTGGTCCTGTTTGGTCTAAACCAAATCAATGGGCATGTGGCCTGAATCTGGCCAAGACATGAGAAATCCATTAAAAGATTTCCAAAAGAATCTCATTCTTGTGAAAAAGAAAGGAAGGGCCATCCCTCTGTGTCTAACACTTGTTGCCTTGAATGGAACTGCCCTACCACCTTCTACCATGGGAACAAAGACATAGGAAAGGGATGAAGAGTGTTTACTTCCTTGAGGACATCCTTGAACCACTGAATCAAGCAGCTCTGATATCTGTTCTGCCAGGAATGAGATTAATATATTTCCTAATTCTTTCTGCCAATTAAGTTGCACTTTCTGATTATTGCCGGAGAAAATGTCCTGATTGAATGACCTTAAAGAGAACAAGAGCATGATATTGCTGTAAAGATCCAATGTCTGTTCTCTGTTTCTGCCTTACTAATAGTGCTCCTCCTCTGTTTGAGGAGCCCAGTCAATGGTGGGTGGAAACTTAAAAGTGAATATCTGGTCTGGTCATACTGGAGATACAGGCCCATTTAATATACTTCCTTTAGGACAAACTTCATTCAAGAGACTGGGACCCGGTGTTGGACAAAGGACCAGCCCTGACCAAAAGTCAAAGGGCCCAGGTTGGAAACCTGATTCTACCATGAAATGATTGGGTGCTATAAGGCAGATCATTTTGCATTCCTTGGTGCATTTACTCCTTTACATCATGATGAATTTGGACTAGAAAACATCTACATTTTTGCCAGCTCCAAAAATATAGATATCCTATGACTTCTTGCTGCCTGAGGAGGAAATATGATAGAGCAGTCTCCCCCAGTCTCTGAAATCATGGGTTTGATCCCCAGTTCCACCACATATTACCCATATATTTTTGGGCATATACACCCAAACTCTCTAAAGTCTGTTGTTCCATGTTGCTCATGGGACATTGTAATGGCCATATCATAGGGTGGAAGGGAAGATTCAGTGCAAGGTGCCTGGTATACAGCAAGCCTCAGTAAGTGACAGCTTCTTTTTTTTAGGAAAAGTGCAGGCAGGAATAAAGGCGAGTAGGCAGGCAGGCAGAGAGAGGAGGAAGAAGCACTTCATTTACTTTCATTTCATTGTTCATCTTGGTTATTCCTTCAGCCCCAGGATATGAACCCGGGTCCTTGGGATGAATTTGGACTGTATTCATGACTAGAGATAGCAGACCAAAAATGCTACTCCCACAGAGTGCACGAGATAACTTCTTTAAAACTTAGATTCCTGCTTTCTGAAGACAATGATATTCCTTCTCCCTTTATTTTTTTAGTTGTTCTCTGCACTTCTTATCTGTATGCATGTCTTTATTCACTAGCAAATTGATATTATGGAGTCTGGCCCAGGAAACAAACATCCTTCCTTTAAGTATGTTGATTTATTATCAGTGAGGATCTAGAATTTAACAGAGGTAATGGTTGATCTTAACAGCAGTAATTCAAACGAACCAAGAGATTTGAAGGTAGGCCTGGCCAGCTCTGTTGCTGTGTATCTCCAGTGTCTAAACTGTTCATGGTGTGTGCTGAATGATCAACAGATGTAACTGGAACAAATCCTTTAGAGTCATTTTAGTCATAACTTACATTTGTTAAATACTTAGCTGTGCTCAATAACCTGTGCTAATATTTATATGTCTTATCTCATTTAATTCTGATGAGTACTGTCATTTCTCCTGTTTTACATGGAAGACTGTTAGGGCATAGAGAGGATAAGTAAGTTGCCGAGGGGCACACACTGGTAACGTGGCTGAGAGGGAATTCAACCCAGGATTACCCTCCTCTGGAGCTGATGTTCTTTACCCCATACCATGCCAGATGGACACACTACTCTTTACATTTGTCTCACGGATAGATGAGATGATGGTGACAATTGAGTCTTATCTCCAATGACTGAAGAGAAAACGCTATAGTTGTTGGGTTTCCAGTCTCCGGAAAGTCAGTGTCATTCTTGAAGTTGTCAATGCTGGCACTTACTTAGAATCCTCATTCAGATCGCCCATCAGATGTTAGTATAACTCTTGTGAGTTTGAGTAGCTCCTGTGAAACTGTCATCTTCGTAGTACTGTTCCTTGTAGTGAGGGTTTAATGGTGACAGAAAATGTAGGATGTTTTACTTTGAGAGTATGCTGCCAGGCATACATTTGAAAGGAATGAATTCCTTCTAATTTCCAGTTCCAATGTCAGTGAGCTGTGTGAGAGAGCAATCTGTGTTTCTCTGCCTCTCTGTCTGTCTGTCTCTCTCCTCACTTCATTCAGCAGTCTTTTGCTTATAACAACTAATGACTCATCTAGAGATGATCAAATGTGAAGTTTGGGAGATGGAGAGAAGCCATGGTTTAACATTTTTCCTTTCTTCGTATTTGGTTGGGACCCGACACAATTTCTTCCTCGTTTGCCTTAGCCAGTGCCACAAAGATTCTCAATATGTCTGGCTTGATTAAGGACACCTATTAGCTTCAGAGATCACTACCCTTTCCCCCTCTTCAACTATATTTAATGAACAAGTATATCTTGTTTGTGTGACATTTAATTTTATACAATGTTAATCTAAGAAATGGATTAGTACAGTGGTTATATTAATGGCTATGTCTCTTCAATCTATTACCAATCTGTCCGTTTATCACTGAGAAAATATTACTGGACCAGGAGCATTGCTCAAGAAGAGTAATTTTGCATTGCTCATGACTGTGCCCCTGTTTTGTCAAGGCTACGTTACAGACATTCTTTATTTTCAGAAGTCCACATTGTGTTGTTGGGAGATCTAACTGATTCAGACTAGATCAACCCTTACCCTTCCTACATAGGTCTCTTCATAATCGTTTTCATTGTTTGGCTATTCTTTGGATAGAAGGTATTTTTTCCGGTATTCCTGTCTAGTTGTTTGTTTTCTGTTTTCTTTTGGATTGAACGATAAATATCTTAGTTTATCGTATGTAATTCTCAGTATTCCTTGCAAGACCCCTTCCTTCTGTCCTTTGTTCCTCCCTTCCTTCCTCCCTCCTCTTCTCTCTTTCTCTCTCTCTGTTATCCCCTTTCGTTCTCTCCCTCCCTTTTCCCTCTCTCTCTTCTTCCCTTCCTTTCATTCTTTCTTCACTTTTAACTCTAATTTATACCTACTCCAATTTCCCTCCTTTTACCATGGAAACCACTTTAATTATTTAATTCATTCTTCTTTTTTATGCATATGTCTTCCAAAGTGTGCACTGAGTAAAATTATGCATGTGGTATGATGTTAAATACTGCAGCCTTACTTTTAATAAATCGACACTGTGCTTTTAAGTTCTACCCACATTTCTACATGGGAATTTAATCCTTTGCCTACCTAACTGCTCTCTTTTGTCTTCCTAAGACCTTGGAAGGGAGCATCAGTGTTTGGTGCGCTGACACACTGCTGTGATCTGACTTGTTCCTACCAGGTGGACACCAGAGTTAGGTGGTGATGTGATGGTCTGGAAGGACCTCCTGTGCAGTTTCTGTAGGTCCCTGTCTCATGGTGGGGGCGGGGTATGTATGAACACGTTCCTCCATTGCTGGAAGGACACTAATTACTCTCGGGAGGTGCTGGCAGAAACCTACACTCTTCATACAGGTGATGGACAAGCAAAAACTAACAAAACTCCATCCAAGGGCAAGCCTCAGTTTCCTCATTAGGAATATGGAGAAGATAATAGTACTTACATCATGAAGTTGCCAGAGGTTAATATGAGATAATTTATGCAATCTGTTTAGTTGTACTCGACACATTGATAAATGGTTTGCAATTAATATTCTAAGTCCAGTGTTCCATTCACTCTACAGCGCGCTGCCTTCTACAAGAAGATCTGTTCTTTTATTAGGGTGGACATTATATGGAAGCTCTGAAAAAATGTGAGCAAAAGCTAGGGCTGGGGACTGGCGCTCTGCATCATGATATTTAATTGTGGGCAGACACACTCATGTTTCATGTGCAGCAAACTGTGGAAGCCGAGAGCAGGAACACAGCTCGCCATGGTAATCAAATACAGCTTACCGTGGAATTCATATCTCCCAGTTAATATTCATAATTGTTGCTGTGTTACCTCGTTATGACACAGAAATGGCAAGCGGTGTGCATAAACACATCTGCTCACTGTCTGTCCCTCTGCCAGCAGCCACCTTTCATCTTCGGCTGTGCTGCCTTGTCTTGGTTGTATTGTTAGAGTCATGAAGCACATCCACGTGAGGGAAAGGTGTGCAGACTGAAGGAGATCCTGACCTGGGTCCTGTGCTCAAAGGCACAGAGGACATTCAAGAGGTAATGAAGGGTGGCACTCCAGTCACACTTGTGTCAGAGGGGCCTGGGATGGAGAGGCACGGAGGAGTCTGCTTTCTCTTTGTCTCCGTGATGGATATGCAGGAACTTCACTGGGCTCTCCACCATCTTTTCCTGCTCAGGAGAGCAGGAGCTTGGGGTTGGGAGGCAGGGGCTGAGGAGAGAGGAGAGTGGTCCTCTGGAACTTGTCTCACAGAAACCCTGAACAGCTGAGGCAAGTTCCCCTTTATGTTGAGTCTGATAGTTTTACCTGGTTGACCTAGTAGTCCTCTAACTCGGGGACTCAAGTGACAGTCTCAGACTGAATCTATCCCATTTTTGTAAATCTATCTGTGCTTTTGTAAATAACAACTTTTCATCTTTTTTATGCGATAACATTGATTTCCTACACTTTTAAGTTGTACACGTGCAGGTTCACTTTTTATCAAATCTATGATCACACACCAACTTGCCACCAACTTTCTAACAGTCACCACCACTGCCCTTTGCTCCCGCTCAGTCCCTTCTCTTCCGGTAACCTCGGTTCTGTGGTCAATGTTCAAGGGTTAATTTTTGTTTTCTCTGTTTGTTAGCTTCATTTCTTTATGTTCCACATGAGTGAGATTATTCTGCATTTGTCATTCTCTTTCTGACTTATTCCACTTAGCATAATCCCCTTTAGTTCCATCCATGTCACAAATTCAGGATTTCCTCTTTTTTAGGGCTGTGTAGTATTCCATGGTGTGTGTGTGCCACGTCTTCTTTATCTGTTCATCTCTTGATGGACACTTAGATTGATTCTGTTTTCTGGTTATTATAAATAGTGGTTCAATGAACAGAGGGATGCTTATATCATTTTTGGATTAGTGTTTTCATATTCTTTAGATAGATACCTAGAAGTGGAATTGCTGGATTTTGCAGTATTTCTATTTTTAACTTTCTGTGGAATCTCCATACTGTTCTCCTAAGTGGCTGTACCAATTGTAAAGTTTTTTATGGGAACCCATCCACACCCATTTGCTTTTCGTTTGCTGTGGCTGCTTTCAGATGCCCACAGCAGAGCCATGGCAGAGGCCTAGAGTGGACACCGTCTAAAATACATACTCTGCAGATCTTTACACAACATGTTTGCCGACAGCTTCTCTAATTCCATGTAACACTCTCCAACAGATAGAAAATATTAGGAGATGGTGCAGCTGAGTGGTGAGGAATGTGCATTCTGGTGTCAGACACATAAAGGCTACAACTTTCTTGCATGATTTTAGGTCCCCATGTCCTCCTCTGTAAAGCAGTTCAAACATATGAATCTCGTACTATTTTTGTGGAGACTCTGCATAACAGTGCATGCAAGGTACTTAATGATGGTACTTAATGATGGAATGGAGTAAGCCACCAATGTCTGTTGACTATTTGTAAAAGCCAAAAAGATAATATGTAACTGAACGTGGAGAGTGAACATACTGTAAGATATTATGTCATTAAAGCACTCTTGGTGCTTGAATGTTGGGGAAGCATATGGCATTTGGTTGTAAGAGAAGAGCTGAAGGAAGTTCTGGGTTGTCAGAGGTGAATTATGGCTGATATTCCCCAGGTTTGGCCTGGGCACTAAGTGCAAGAATATGCAATTGGAAGCTTTCTGCCATCCACCTGGTCTGCTCACACAGCTGGGGAAGGCAAAGGGCTTCTGTCAGTCAACTGTACCTGTCTTCTGCACTTTTGCATCAGTGGGGCTCAGGTCAGACCAGGTGCCCAGGGGCACAGCTATTCCCAAGTTTAGCAGCCATTCACTCAGGGAACTAGCAGGGATGGGAATTGCTCCTGCTTTTTACATGAATGGGTGTCCAGGGCCCTCCCCTGCTGGTTCTGGAAGCCTGATCTGGGAAGCATTTCATAAGATAAAAGATGAGCTATTCAAACTCTAAATCAGCAAATCTCCCTACCATGGAGTGTCAGGGAGATAACTTCCTGCCAGTCTCATACCAGGAGTTCCTGGGCAGCTGTCTTTGAGCAGTCTAAGGCCAGGGAGCTAAATGTGAGGATTTAATCGCTTCTTTCCTATCACACTAGAGAACTCGAAAGTGAAATACAGACACTGACAAGACCAGATGAAATGGGCCTGCACTTCAGTCTTATTTGGAATTGTGGCTTGAAGACCTCAACCCAGAGCTTTCTTCAGCCTGGAGTCACAGGGAAGCAGCAGAGAGGGTGCTGCTGCATTAAACCAAAGTCATCATCAGTCGTGAGTGTCACGCAGAATGACGAAATTTGCCACTTAGACTCTAGCATCATAGATGTTCATTTATAATTTTTCTTTTATGCTAATAGAACCCTTTTAGACTTTTTCAGCCTTTTTTCATATAATATACTTTTGCATTTATTGTTCTCAAAAATAGGAAAATGTAAGAAAACATGCCAGTAAGTTGTTCTTAAGACTTCATGTTCGGGGTCCAACTCTTGGGTCATTGTTTCTGTATTGTATCTTCTGCTGTGCCAGATGATCAAAAAAGTGTCCCATTGTGATTTCCAAAATTGATTTGAATGTCGTGATATCTTCCTCAGATCTGGGTGCTGGACTTTCCTGTTTGAGTAAGCTGATCACCCCCATGGCATCATATGTCGCTGGAAGTCAACAGCTGGTGAGACATAGAGATGTTAAATCTGAGACTGTATGAATTTTGGAATCCAGACAATATGGCTTGTCTTAGAAGGGTGAGCTTCAGAGGTTGGACAGTGTGAAAGATACAGAGAATGGCAGTTCTGAAAACACAGAGGGCTGCAGATGAGAGATGGAGGCTTCCCTGTTCTGGTGGGCACTGCCTCTCAGTTGTGGACTCTCTGATGCTCAGCTTATCTGTACTGAAGCTAGCTTAATGGAGTTTTTTCCCCCTCCTCCAATCAAACAATCCACGACTAAACCATCCTGGAGAAGTGCATGCCTCCTGGGACCTTGAACACGTCAGCAGAGACAGCTACAACAGGGCATGGTTTGTGCAATGAAGCAAATTTATGTACAGAATCCTGTGGGAGACCACAGGGTGAGTGTGTTCGAATTCATCTTCCTGATTTCCTGAGCTGGGGAGCAGCTCTTTCAAATCTTATACAAATGATACTCATTAAGACACAGGGCGCTGTAGACACAAACCATTGATGTTCCCCCGCGGAATTCTAAGCAGGTTGTCAGCGAAGGCATAGACTGGCTGGTCCTTGCTGTTTGTGGAACTCAGGATCCTTTTTAGTAATTGCATTGCTGCTTTTCAAGGTCCTGGTTTTGTTTTGTTTTGTTTTTTGGTTTTTTGGGCCACATTCATTCTCTCTCTGCACTGTTTCCCTCTCCTGCTTGAGTTCACCTGCTGCCCTGTTGACTCCTTTTGTCGCTGTATTGACATAGTCTTGAACTTTCCATTCTCCTGTCTTCCACCTGTTCTGTTTTCAAGCTCTCGAAGATCACCCTTGAAGGCTCACTTCATTCCTTATTCTTTCAGGATGCTTTCTGTGATGATATAATCCACCCTTCACCTTCCTTCTCTCTGCGTCTTGCATCAAAATCCTGTTCCATTGTTTTGATATGATGGGACCTATTTCTCCTCATATTTTAATAATTTTGTTTGGCAAATTGATACTGAATTATGTGCTCAAGTGCTGGACCCTGAGCTGGCTGATGTAGTGAAATCAAGGTAGTTTAATAGATGTGAAATGATACGTTGTGAAAATACACACATGTAGACACATCCTGGCGGAGCAGTGGTTTGGTCAACTGCCTCTGGTCTAAGCACAGGCCACACGCATCTCAAGGACCCCAGTTCGCATCCTGGGCTGGGGAGAAAAAGGTGTATGACTAAACAGAAGTAAAATACTTCTTCCTCCTTTCTCCTCCTGCCTGTCTGCTTACTTGCCTTCATTCCTACCTGTATCTTTCCTTAAAAAAAAAAAAAAAAAAAAAAAAAGCATGGTAGAAAGTGGAAAAGATCCCTAACAAAAATAGGGATCTAGATTTTAGAAGAAGAGCTGACTTGCAGTTGGATCATAAAAATAAAACAAAACGCTTCCTTGACACCATGGTTATTCCACTGCACCTTGAATAGTGGTTAAGCTGTGTGCATACAGAGAACAGGGTAGAGGTCAGGCTTAAACTACATGCCACAGTGGAAGTGCATCCAGTGATCTTGTGTCTAGGGCTGGGGTTGAAAAAATTTCTGCAAAGATCTAGATATTAAGCTTTGTAGACTGTTGGCTTTGGTGTCAACTACTTAACCTTTATAGTCTGGAAGCAAACACAGCCAACAGGAGAATGAATAGACATGGCTGTGTTCTAATAAGGCTTTATTTACAGGAACTGGTAGTGGTCTTGATTTGACCTGCAAGCTTTAGTTTGCCAAAGCCCGGTTTAGGGTTTTGCCTGATTGAAAACATAATGAAATGTATAATGCGAGCTTCACTGATGGTCAAAATTAGCAGTCTATAAAGAGTTTGCTGAAATGTTGGCAGTAGTTGTCTCTGATCACTAAGGCTACAGATAGCATCTTTTTTCTTCTATCTGGCATTTGATTTTTCCCAAAATTTTAGAAGGACTGTGATTCATTTTATAGTTAAAAAAAAAGCCCAACTTTATTTACAGAATTAAAGTTTAGACAGCAAGCAGTCTACAGAACCCAGAGCTTGCCTCCCAGATGTCCATGGCATACCTGATTTGGCCGAGGGGTACTGTTTTCACAAGCATTGCCCCTAGTGCTGGAGAAACTACTGCCCTTGGAATGCCAGCTGAGTGCAGCAGACAAGCTGGCATCAAAACCGGGCTGTTGCTTCGGCTGCCTCTATCATCAGCTCCACGGAGCCACTGTGTTATTCTAGAAGCATTTTATAAAAAGTCTGCCTAGACAAAAATAAATGGATTTTCTGATTCCACCCTTAACCTGCTTTTTTTGGTGGTGTCTAAAGGGAGCCCAGGGTGTTTTAAAGCTCTAGGTGATGCGCCGCCATTTCAGACAGCAGGTGGAATGATTGTGGGCTTACCCTTCACCCCAGGTCACAGCAATGTCAGTGGACTGTGGGCGCACAGCAGCAGCTGTCTGATTTTAAGCAAGCTTAGGAAATAAGCATTAGATTTTATGTTCTAAGGTGAAAGTGCCGCTGTGGATAGGAGCACACCTTCACAGGGCTTCTGCTTCCATGTTTCCTTGCCTTTCAAAATAGTGGTCCAAAATATGTGTGGCTCTCCCCATTCTACAGGTAGGAAAAGTAAGATTCAGGGACTTAATAGCGGTTTGCTCAAGGTTATACAGTCAATGAGTAGTAGTCGTATTTGAACAGGCTGATTACAAAGGTCACTCTTTCTGTTTTGCTAGTGTACTTCCTGTTAGCCCTACTCCTCCTATAAGAGATGCGTGCCCATGATTAAATTTCAAAGTTCCCTGATATGCAGAGCAGTAGTATTCTTTATCATACTCTTGCTTAGAGAAGGGGCTGTATGACAAGTTGAATAACTACAGACACTGCTATTTAACACTGAGTGATGACAAATCACATAGGTTCATGAGGCAGAGTCCAAAGACATTTGATTGAATATAGACTGTGAACAAGGGAAAGAAATTCCTTGGAAGAAAGTGATGAAAATATCTCATCTTTTAATTCAGAACAATAGTAATTCCAGTTTTCAGACATTAGGGTAATGGACCCATAAAGAATGAGAATGGCTAAAGAAAATGTTATGAGTCGAAAAAAACTTGGGGTGGGTTTTGTAGTCTCAATGTAAATCCAAACTCGATAAATTATTAAAGTTATTGTGGGGTCTGGAAAGTTCAAATTCTGCAGGGCAGAGTAGCGGGTTAGAGATTCAGGGAAGAGTTGATTTTGCAGCTTGAATTTGGAGGCAGAATTCTTCCTTAGGACATTTCAGTCTTTTTTTCTTAAAGTCTTCAGCTATTTAGGTGAGGCCCACCCACATGGTGGAGGTAGTTTGCTTTACTCAGTCTAATGATTCAAATGTAAATCTCACTAAAAATATACCTTTATAGCAACATTTAGATTGATCATTGACCAAACATCTGGGCACCATTTTTAACATATAATGTCTATCATGGCACTGATGGACATCCACAAATAATGTAACCTCTGAAATCTTCTTTCCTTCCTGGTTTAAAGGGAATAGTAGTATCTGCAACAGGGATCCTGTGAGTCTTAAACAAGTGAATGCAACGTTTTGTAGCATGCTGAGACATAAACACTCAGCTGCTGTTCGCTGTTGTTATTGCAGTGAGATAAACTTCTTTCAAATCTGTCTAGCTGATATCATCTCAGAAACAAGGAGCATTTTATGTTTTATTGTCATTTGCCTTAAAAATGCCATCAAATGGACATTGAAGATGACCATTTATCAAATCAGAAATAAACAGAGTTCAGAGAGATCCAGGGTGGAGTAACTGACTGTAGGTCAAACCACAGGTCAAGCAGAAATAGTTAAGGATTTTCAGCCTCTGAAAGGCACTTCCCATTAGACTGTCATCATTTATCATGTTCCCCTTACTTAGAGATGGAGCTTTTTCCTCAGAGTATTTTCTAAGAATCATGTGTGAATCCCAGTGGTGAACCGGTACTCCTTTAACTAAGATCTGAAATGTCAAGGCAGTTGGGATGTTCATAAGGTCAAACATTCTCAAAGTTGAGAGTAATGTTGGTCTCTGTTCTTTAATTTAGAGAATAGATGGTCCCATTAACTGACTTGTCAGGATGAGGAAGAGTGTTACCTTGGTTTAGAGTCTGGTCTGAATCCTGACTGTGGGACACTTTAGCGCTTCCATCTTGGGCAAGATACCGCATATCTCTGTGCCTCAGTTTCCTCCATTGGAATAAGAGAGTATATCATAGTACCTATAAGGGGACTAGCACTATTCTCACCTAAGAATTATAGAAATTATCAAATGGAAAAGGGTCTTAGAAGTTACTTTCCCAGCATTGTCCCAAACTCAAATTGTATAGACTTGTATGGTTTGGTCAGATGTTTATATTGTGTAGTGATGCAGTTCTAACTGACTTTCTGCTCCACTCTGTTTATATGTCCATGATATCTAAGGATTTTCTACTGGGAGGTAATTAAAGAGCTACAGTTTTGGGAGGCAGAGATGTAAACAGATAGTAAAATATTTCTCTTTGGGTTCTTGACTCACACTGTGGTTGGGAGTGGGCCAGACAGCTGGGGTAGAGACTGCGTCTTCCTCCATCATTCATAGATTGAGACCCTTCTCATAGACTCCTTCCAATACGATGACTAATGCAAGCCAACGACAAGTGGCATTTAGTGAAAAGTGTGAATTATGGACTGTGTTCTAAGAAATGTTATTTTGTAATTTAGGTATATACAGATCTCGCTCTTCCTGAAAGTTTGTGTTTTCACCTTTCTTTAATGAAACACCTACCTAAGTACCCGTTTTTGCTAACTGAAAGAAAGTTAGAAAGAGGATATCAACTTGCACCACAAAAAGTGACGCTGCTGTCCATCCTTTATTTGCAGCAGCTCTTGCAAAGGCATTGTGTCCCTCTAGCCTCAAGAGTGACCCCACCAAACTCTCTCTGGGAACAGCTTTCTACAGGCTGTGTGTTTATCATACCATTCCTGCTCTTGCTAAATGGTAGTATTGCTTCTGGTCGCATGTGTCACTTGGTATGATTTGATAGGTTCTTTTGAGGGGAGGGGGTTCTGGAACGACTCAACCCTTTTTCCATATAAATTAATGGCAATTACTTCATTGCTTGACACCAGGAAAGGTTTCACAAGGACACCCTCCTTTGGATCACAAAGGACATCTTGTGTAATTAAACAATAAATTACTATCAAGTCTACTGTTTCTAGGTAGAACGTCTGAAGAATCAGCACTAACAACTGTATGCAGAGTATAGAAGTTGTTTGTAAAGAGTGCTAGTCTAGTCAATGATTAAAACACTTGTTTTCTTTAGCAGGTTAAGTATTCCCTCTGAGATCTTGTTTAAACTTGAAATTTGCTGAGCAAAAGAAAGTTGAAGCAACTAATGCTGAGGGAAGACCAAACTGGAAAGAACTTAATCTTGAGGTGTTAGCAGTTTTGAAGGTGTGCGACCCATGAATCCGTCTTGGTTCTCTAACCTCATTTGTGCCATGTGACCACCAGTACAGTCTTTTTTGTTTCGTTTTGTTTTTGTTTTTCATATCAGTGTCTCCAGAGAGTGAATCCTTCATTTTCTCAAGATATGCTAAAGGTTTGTGAGAGTGATCCTGGATCTAAATATTTTTAATAAGCCTAAAAATATCCATCTAGACACTCAGACCCCCCCAGGGACGCTCATTCACCTCTCTTGCCTAATGAAGTATTTGCGTCAGAGTTTGAGAACCGTAACTCTGCCAGATCCTTGTGAAACCACTTTAGAATTGTTTCTACTTCCAGTTGAATAATATACACTTTTTGAGATGTGAGATGTGGGAACACATATGTTTTCAGAAAATGAATCATGCTGTTGAAGTTTAGAGAGGTACCGCCCCCCCAATTAAAAAAAAATTCATGGAGGTATGATTACCATATGAAAAACACCCATGTTTAGTGTATGCAATTTGTTGAGTCTGGATATGTGTACACAGTTGTGAAGTTGTCAACATGGTCAGGGTAAGAAGTCTTGGTATAAAAAGAGTATCTTTCACCTCAAAAGGTTTTC
Organism: Solenodon paradoxus; assembly: GCA_004363575.1. Taxonomy (NCBI): domain Eukaryota; kingdom Metazoa; phylum Chordata; class Mammalia; order Eulipotyphla; family Solenodontidae; genus Solenodon; species Solenodon paradoxus. Next base: position 252,663 of record RJWH01001112.1, read on the forward strand.
ATGTGCTGATTGCCCCCATCTTTTCATGGGAAGAAAGCTTATCATACCCACCTCGTGAATTTTTGTGTCTGTTACCATGTTGTTAACTGTAAGCACTTTGCTGCCAAAAGCCTTTCTGCACTGACCTTTGATGCACTTTAGAAAATTAGAAAGCCTTCTTTAAGGAGAAGTAGAGGCCATGTTTATAAAGTAGGTAGGATCAATGAATCTTATTTAGACTTCACTGGTGTGAACTTCAAGACATGGGCATTCATTGATTCATCCATCATTTAATCAGCAATTTTTATTGAACATTTATTATGCGGCAGAAACCGTTCTAGGAGCAGGATCTATAAAATTGAGTAAAACAGACCTGGTCCATGTTTCTGCTGAACCAGAGAGATATTGGGAAGCGGAAAGAATTCTGGCAGATACGTGAGAATTTGTGGCACTTGGGGAAGATTCCAGCAGGAATCACGTTATCACGTGACAGTACTCGTAGGTTGAATGCTGCCCCAAGACAGAGACTGTGCTGTGTGTACCAGATCCAAGTGTAATCATTAAAAGGAATCCTCAAAAGAAAACTATGAAGTAGGCACTATCATCTTTGACCTTTTTAGAAAGGAAAAACAGACTTTGAGAGTTTTACAAAATTTTCTGAGACCCATAATTAGTCAGCTTCTCCCTGATTGGCTCCGTCTGAATCTGTGCTGCCCCCTGCAAGCCCCAGAGGGTTAAG